>CM048658.1:36261561-36271561 GCA_026401315.1 Dysphania ambrosioides | reverse complement strand
CCCTAAACCCTAAACCCTAAACCCTAAACCCTAAACCCTAAACCCTAAACCCTAAACCCTAAACCCTAAACCCTAAACCCTAAACCCTAAACCCTAAACCCTAAACCCTAAACCCTAAACCCTAAACCCTAAACCCTAAACCCTAAACCCTAAACCCTAAACCCTAAACCCTAAACCCTAAACCCTAAACCCTAAACCCTAAACCCTAAACCCTAAACCCTAAACCCTAAACCCTAAACCCTAAACCCTAAACCCTAAACCCTAAACCCTAAACCCTAAACCCTAAACCCTAAACCCTAAACCCTAAACCCTAAACCCTAAACCCTAAACCCTAAACCCTAAACCCTAAACCCTAAACCCTAAACCCTAAACCCTAAACCCTAAACCCTAAACCCTAAACCCTAAACCCTAAACCCTAAACCCTAAACCCTAAACCCTAAACCCTAAACCCTAAACCCTAAACCCTAAACCCTAAACCCTAAACCCTAAACCCTAAACCCTAAACCCTAAACCCTAAACCCTAAACCCTAAACCCTAAACCCTAAACCCTAAACCCTAAACCCTAAACCCTAAACCCTAAACCCTAAACCCTAAACCCTAAACCCTAAACCCTAAACCCTAAACCCTAAACCCTAAACCCTAAACCCTAAACCCTAAACCCTAAACCCTAAACCCTAAACCCTAAACCCTAAACCCTAAACCCTAAACCCTAAACCCTAAACCCTAAACCCTAAACCCTAAACCCTAAACCCTAAACCCTAAACCCTAAACCCTAAACCCTAAACCCTAAACCCTAAACCCTAAACCCTAAACCCTAAACCCTAAACCCTAAACCCTAAACCCTAAACCCTAAACCCTAAACCCTAAACCCTAAACCCTAAACCCTAAACCCTAAACCCTAAACCCTAAACCCTAAACCCTAAACCCTAAACCCTAAACCCTAAACCCTAAACCCTAAACCCTAAACCCTAAACCCTAAACCCTAAACCCTAAACCCTAAACCCTAAACCCTAAACCCTAAACCCTAAACCCTAAACCCTAAACCCTAAACCCTAAACCCTAAACCCTAAACCCTAAACCCTAAACCCTAAACCCTAAACCCTAAACCCTAAACCCTAAACCCTAAACCCTAAACCCTAAACCCTAAACCCTAAACCCTAAACCCTAAACCCTAAACCCTAAACCCTAAACCCTAAACCCTAAACCCTAAACCCTAAACCCTAAACCCTAAACCCTAAACCCTAAACCCTAAACCCTAAACCCTAAACCCTAAACCCTAAACCCTAAACCCTAAACCCTAAACCCTAAACCCTAAACCCTAAACCCTAAACCCTAAACCCTAAACCCTAAACCCTAAACCCTAAACCCTAAACCCTAAACCCTAAACCCTAAACCCTAAACCCTAAACCCTAAACCCTAAACCCTAAACCCTAAACCCTAAACCCTAAACCCTAAACCCTAAACCCTAAACCCTAAACCCTAAACCCTAAACCCTAAACCCTAAACCCTAAACCCTAAACCCTAAACCCTAAACCCTAAACCCTAAACCCTAAACCCTAAACCCTAAACCCTAAACCCTAAACCCTAAACCCTAAACCCTAAACCCTAAACCCTAAACCCTAAACCCTAAACCCTAAACCCTAAACCCTAAACCCTAAACCCTAAACCCTAAACCCTAAACCCTAAACCCTAAACCCTAAACCCTAAACCCTAAACCCTAAACCCTAAACCCTAAACCCTAAACCCTAAACCCTAAACCCTAAACCCTAAACCCTAAACCCTAAACCCTAAACCCTAAACCCTAAACCCTAAACCCTAAACCCTAAACCCTAAACCCTAAACCCTAAACCCTAAACCCTAAACCCTAAACCCTAAACCCTAAACCCTAAACCCTAAACCCTAAACCCTAAACCCTAAACCCTAAACCCTAAACCCTAAACCCTAAACCCTAAACCCTAAACCCTAAACCCTAAACCCTAAACCCTAAACCCTAAACCCTAAACCCTAAACCCTAAACCCTAAACCCTAAACCCTAAACCCTAAACCCTAAACCCTAAACCCTAAACCCTAAACCCTAAACCCTAAACCCTAAACCCTAAACCCTAAACCCTAAACCCTAAACCCTAAACCCTAAACCCTAAACCCTAAACCCTAAACCCTAAACCCTAAACCCTAAACCCTAAACCCTAAACCCTAAACCCTAAACCCTAAACCCTAAACCCTAAACCCTAAACCCTAAACCCTAAACCCTAAACCCTAAACCCTAAACCCTAAACCCTAAACCCTAAACCCTAAACCCTAAACCCTAAACCCTAAACCCTAAACCCTAAACCCTAAACCCTAAACCCTAAACCCTAAACCCTAAACCCTAAACCCTAAACCCTAAACCCTAAACCCTAAACCCTAAACCCTAAACCCTAAACCCTAAACCCTAAACCCTAAACCCTAAACCCTAAACCCTAAACCCTAAACCCTAAACCCTAAACCCTAAACCCTAAACCCTAAACCCTAAACCCTAAACCCTAAACCCTAAACCCTAAACCCTAAACCCTAAACCCTAAACCCTAAACCCTAAACCCTAAACCCTAAACCCTAAACCCTAAACCCTAAACCCTAAACCCTAAACCCTAAACCCTAAACCCTAAACCCTAAACCCTAAACCCTAAACCCTAAACCCTAAACCCTAAACCCTAAACCCTAAACCCTAAACCCTAAACCCTAAACCCTAAACCCTAAACCCTAAACCCTAAACCCTAAACCCTAAACCCTAAACCCTAAACCCTAAACCCTAAACCCTAAACCCTAAACCCTAAACCCTAAACCCTAAACCCTAAACCCTAAACCCTAAACCCTAAACCCTAAACCCTAAACCCTAAACCCTAAACCCTAAACCCTAAACCCTAAACCCTAAACCCTAAACCCTAAACCCTAAACCCTAAACCCTAAACCCTAAACCCTAAACCCTAAACCCTAAACCCTAAACCCTAAACCCTAAACCCTAAACCCTAAACCCTAAACCCTAAACCCTAAACCCTAAACCCTAAACCCTAAACCCTAAACCCTAAACCCTAAACCCTAAACCCTAAACCCTAAACCCTAAACCCTAAACCCTAAACCCTAAACCCTAAACCCTAAACCCTAAACCCTAAACCCTAAACCCTAAACCCTAAACCCTAAACCCTAAACCCTAAACCCTAAACCCTAAACCCTAAACCCTAAACCCTAAACCCTAAACCCTAAACCCTAAACCCTAAACCCTAAACCCTAAACCCTAAACCCTAAACCCTAAACCCTAAACCCTAAACCCTAAACCCTAAACCCTAAACCCTAAACCCTAAACCCTAAACCCTAAACCCTAAACCCTAAACCCTAAACCCTAAACCCTAAACCCTAAACCCTAAACCCTAAACCCTAAACCCTAAACCCTAAACCCTAAACCCTAAACCCTAAACCCTAAACCCTAAACCCTAAACCCTAAACCCTAAACCCTAAACCCTAAACCCTAAACCCTAAACCCTAAACCCTAAACCCTAAACCCTAAACCCTAAACCCTAAACCCTAAACCCTAAACCCTAAACCCTAAACCCTAAACCCTAAACCCTAAACCCTAAACCCTAAACCCTAAACCCTAAACCCTAAACCCTAAACCCTAAACCCTAAACCCTAAACCCTAAACCCTAAACCCTAAACCCTAAACCCTAAACCCTAAACCCTAAACCCTAAACCCTAAACCCTAAACCCTAAACCCTAAACCCTAAACCCTAAACCCTAAACCCTAAACCCTAAACCCTAAACCCTAAACCCTAAACCCTAAAACCCTAAACCCTAAACCCTAAACCCTAAACCCTAAACCCTAAACCCTAAACCCTAAACCCTAAACCCTAAACCCTAAACCCTAAACCCTAAACCCTAAACCCTAAACCCTAAACCCTAAACCCTAAACCCTAAACCCTAAACCCTAAACCCTAAACCCTAAACCCTAAACCCTAAACCCTAAACCCTAAACCCTAAACCCTAAACCCTAAACCCTAAACCCTAAACCCTAAACCCTAAACCCTAAACCCTAAACCCTAAACCCTAAACCCTAAACCCTAAACCCTAAACCCTAAACCCTAAACCCTAAACCCTAAACCCTAAACCCTAAACCCTAAACCCTAAACCCTAAACCCTAAACCCTAAACCCTAAACCCTAAACCCTAAACCCTAAACCCTAAACCCTAAACCCTAAACCCTAAACCCTAAACCCTAAACCCTAAACCCTAAACCCTAAACCCTAAACCCTAAACCCTAAACCCTAAACCCTAAACCCTAAACCCTAAACCCTAAACCCTAAACCCTAAACCCTAAACCCTAAACCCTAAACCCTAAACCCTAAACCCTAAACCCTAAACCCTAAACCCTAAACCCTAAACCCTAAACCCTAAACCCTAAACCCTAAACCCTAAACCCTAAACCCTAAACCCTAAACCCTAAACCCTAAACCCTAAACCCTAAACCCTAAACCCTAAACCCTAAACCCTAAACCCTAAACCCTAAACCCTAAACCCTAAACCCTAAACCCTAAACCCTAAACCCTAAACCCTAAACCCTAAACCCTAAACCCTAAACCCTAAACCCTAAACCCTAAACCCTAAACCCTAAACCCTAAACCCTAAACCCTAAACCCTAAACCCTAAACCCTAAACCCTAAACCCTAAACCCTAAACCCTAAACCCTAAACCCTAAACCCTAAACCCTAAACCCTAAACCCTAAACCCTAAACCCTAAACCCTAAACCCTAAACCCTAAACCCTAAACCCTAAACCCTAAACCCTAAACCCTAAACCCTAAACCCTAAACCCTAAACCCTAAACCCTAAACCCTAAACCCTAAACCCTAAACCCTAAACCCTAAACCCTAAACCCTAAACCCTAAACCCTAAACCCTAAACCCTAAACCCTAAACCCTAAACCCTAAACCCTAAACCCTAAACCCTAAACCCTAAACCCTAAACCCTAAACCCTAAACCCTAAACCCTAAACCCTAAACCCTAAACCCTAAACCCTAAACCCTAAACCCTAAACCCTAAACCCTAAACCCTAAACCCTAAACCCTAAACCCTAAACCCTAAACCCTAAACCCTAAACCCTAAACCCTAAACCCTAAACCCTAAACCCTAAACCCTAAACCCTAAACCCTAAACCCTAAACCCTAAACCCTAAACCCTAAACCCTAAACCCTAAACCCTAAACCCTAAACCCTAAACCCTAAACCCTAAACCCTAAACCCTAAACCCTAAACCCTAAACCCTAAACCCTAAACCCTAAACCCTAAACCCTAAACCCTAAACCCTAAACCCTAAACCCTAAACCCTAAACCCTAAACCCTAAACCCTAAACCCTAAACCCTAAACCCTAAACCCTAAACCCTAAACCCTAAACCCTAAACCCTAAACCCTAAACCCTAAACCCTAAACCCTAAACCCTAAACCCTAAACCCTAAACCCTAAACCCTAAACCCTAAACCCTAAACCCTAAACCCTAAACCCTAAACCCTAAACCCTAAACCCTAAACCCTAAACCCTAAACCCTAAACCCTAAACCCTAAACCCTAAACCCTAAACCCTAAACCCTAAACCCTAAACCCTAAACCCTAAACCCTAAACCCTAAACCCTAAACCCTAAACCCTAAACCCTAAACCCTAAACCCTAAACCCTAAACCCTAAACCCTAAACCCTAAACCCTAAACCCTAAACCCTAAACCCTAAACCCTAAACCCTAAACCCTAAACCCTAAACCCTAAACCCTAAACCCTAAACCCTAAACCCTAAACCCTAAACCCTAAACCCTAAACCCTAAACCCTAAACCCTAAACCCTAAACCCTAAACCCTAAACCCTAAACCCTAAACCCTAAACCCTAAACCCTAAACCCTAAACCCTAAACCCTAAACCCTAAACCCTAAACCCTAAACCCTAAACCCTAAACCCTAAACCCTAAACCCTAAACCCTAAACCCTAAACCCTAAACCCTAAACCCTAAACCCTAAACCCTAAACCCTAAACCCTAAACCCTAAACCCTAAACCCTAAACCCTAAACCCTAAACCCTAAACCCTAAACCCTAAACCCTAAACCCTAAACCCTAAACCCTAAACCCTAAACCCTAAACCCTAAACCCTAAACCCTAAACCCTAAACCCTAAACCCTAAACCCTAAACCCTAAACCCTAAACCCTAAACCCTAAACCCTAAACCCTAAACCCTAAACCCTAAACCCTAAACCCTAAACCCTAAACCCTAAACCCTAAACCCTAAACCCTAAACCCTAAACCCTAAACCCTAAACCCTAAACCCTAAACCCTAAACCCTAAACCCTAAACCCTAAACCCTAAACCCTAAACCCTAAACCCTAAACCCTAAACCCTAAACCCTAAACCCTAAACCCTAAACCCTAAACCCTAAACCCTAAACCCTAAACCCTAAACCCTAAACCCTAAACCCTAAACCCTAAACCCTAAACCCTAAACCCTAAACCCTAAACCCTAAACCCTAAACCCTAAACCCTAAACCCTAAACCCTAAACCCTAAACCCTAAACCCTAAACCCTAAACCCTAAACCCTAAACCCTAAACCCTAAACCCTAAACCCTAAACCCTAAACCCTAAACCCTAAACCCTAAACCCTAAACCCTAAACCCTAAACCCTAAACCCTAAACCCTAAACCCTAAACCCTAAACCCTAAACCCTAAACCCTAAACCCTAAACCCTAAACCCTAAACCCTAAACCCTAAACCCTAAACCCTAAACCCTAAACCCTAAACCCTAAACCCTAAACCCTAAACCCTAAACCCTAAACCCTAAACCCTAAACCCTAAACCCTAAACCCTAAACCCTAAACCCTAAACCCTAAACCCTAAACCCTAAACCCTAAACCCTAAACCCTAAACCCTAAACCCTAAACCCTAAACCCTAAACCCTAAACCCTAAACCCTAAACCCTAAACCCTAAACCCTAAACCCTAAACCCTAAACCCTAAACCCTAAACCCTAAACCCTAAACCCTAAACCCTAAACCCTAAACCCTAAACCCTAAACCCTAAACCCTAAACCCTAAACCCTAAACCCTAAACCCTAAACCCTAAACCCTAAACCCTAAACCCTAAACCCTAAACCCTAAACCCTAAACCCTAAACCCTAAACCCTAAACCCTAAACCCTAAACCCTAAACCCTAAACCCTAAACCCTAAACCCTAAACCCTAAACCCTAAACCCTAAACCCTAAACCCTAAACCCTAAACCCTAAACCCTAAACCCTAAACCCTAAACCCTAAACCCTAAACCCTAAACCCTAAACCCTAAACCCTAAACCCTAAACCCTAAACCCTAAACCCTAAACCCTAAACCCTAAACCCTAAACCCTAAACCCTAAACCCTAAACCCTAAACCCTAAACCCTAAACCCTAAACCCTAAACCCTAAACCCTAAACCCTAAACCCTAAACCCTAAACCCTAAACCCTAAACCCTAAACCCTAAACCCTAAACCCTAAACCCTAAACCCTAAACCCTAAACCCTAAACCCTAAACCCTAAACCCTAAACCCTAAACCCTAAACCCTAAACCCTAAACCCTAAACCCTAAACCCTAAACCCTAAACCCTAAACCCTAAACCCTAAACCCTAAACCCTAAACCCTAAACCCTAAACCCTAAACCCTAAACCCTAAACCCTAAACCCTAAACCCTAAACCCTAAACCCTAAACCCTAAACCCTAAACCCTAAACCCTAAACCCTAAACCCTAAACCCTAAACCCTAAACCCTAAACCCTAAACCCTAAACCCTAAACCCTAAACCCTAAACCCTAAACCCTAAACCCTAAACCCTAAACCCTAAACCCTAAACCCTAAACCCTAAACCCTAAACCCTAAACCCTAAACCCTAAACCCTAAACCCTAAACCCTAAACCCTAAACCCTAAACCCTAAACCCTAAACCCTAAACCCTAAACCCTAAACCCTAAACCCTAAACCCTAAACCCTAAACCCTAAACCCTAAACCCTAAACCCTAAACCCTAAACCCTAAACCCTAAACCCTAAACCCTAAACCCTAAACCCTAAACCCTAAACCCTAAACCCTAAACCCTAAACCCTAAACCCTAAACCCTAAACCCTAAACCCTAAACCCTAAACCCTAAACCCTAAACCCTAAACCCTAAACCCTAAACCCTAAACCCTAAACCCTAAACCCTAAACCCTAAACCCTAAACCCTAAACCCTAAACCCTAAACCCTAAACCCTAAACCCTAAACCCTAAACCCTAAACCCTAAACCCTAAACCCTAAACCCTAAACCCTAAACCCTAAACCCTAAACCCTAAACCCTAAACCCTAAACCCTAAACCCTAAACCCTAAACCCTAAACCCTAAACCCTAAACCCTAAACCCTAAACCCTAAACCCTAAACCCTAAACCCTAAACCCTAAACCCTAAACCCTAAACCCTAAACCCTAAACCCTAAACCCTAAACCCTAAACCCTAAACCCTAAACCCTAAACCCTAAACCCTAAACCCTAAACCCTAAACCCTAAACCCTAAACCCTAAACCCTAAACCCTAAACCCTAAACCCTAAACCCTAAACCCTAAACCCTAAACCCTAAACCCTAAACCCTAAACCCTAAACCCTAAACCCTAAACCCTAAACCCTAAACCCTAAACCCTAAACCCTAAACCCTAAACCCTAAACCCTAAACCCTAAACCCTAAACCCTAAACCCTAAACCCTAAACCCTAAACCCTAAACCCTAAACCCTAAACCCTAAACCCTAAACCCTAAACCCTAAACCCTAAACCCTAAACCCTAAACCCTAAACCCTAAACCCTAAACCCTAAACCCTAAACCCTAAACCCTAAACCCTAAACCCTAAACCCTAAACCCTAAACCCTAAACCCTAAACCCTAAACCCTAAACCCTAAACCCTAAACCCTAAACCCTAAACCCTAAACCCTAAACCCTAAACCCTAAACCCTAAACCCTAAACCCTAAACCCTAAACCCTAAACCCTAAACCCTAAACCCTAAACCCTAAACCCTAAACCCTAAACCCTAAACCCTAAACCCTAAACCCTAAACCCTAAACCCTAAACCCTAAACCCTAAACCCTAAACCCTAAACCCTAAACCCTAAACCCTAAACCCTAAACCCTAAACCCTAAACCCTAAACCCTAAACCCTAAACCCTAAACCCTAAACCCTAAACCCTAAACCCTAAACCCTAAACCCTAAACCCTAAACCCTAAACCCTAAACCCTAAACCCTAAACCCTAAACCCTAAACCCTAAACCCTAAACCCTAAACCCTAAACCCTAAACCCTAAACCCTAAACCCTAAACCCTAAACCCTAAACCCTAAACCCTAAACCCTAAACCCTAAACCCTAAACCCTAAACCCTAAACCCTAAACCCTAAACCCTAAACCCTAAACCCTAAACCCTAAACCCTAAACCCTAAACCCTAAACCCTAAACCCTAAACCCTAAACCCTAAACCCTAAACCCTAAACCCTAAACCCTAAACCCTAAACCCTAAACCCTAAACCCTAAACCCTAAACCCTAAACCCTAAACCCTAAACCCTAAACCCTAAACCCTAAACCCTAAACCCTAAACCCTAAACCCTAAACCCTAAACCCTAAACCCTAAACCCTAAACCCTAAACCCTAAACCCTAAACCCTAAACCCTAAACCCTAAACCCTAAACCCTAAACCCTAAACCCTAAACCCTAAACCCTAAACCCTAAACCCTAAACCCTAAACCCTAAACCCTAAACCCTAAACCCTAAACCCTAAACCCTAAACCCTAAACCCTAAACCCTAAACCCTAAACCCTAAACCCTAAACCCTAAACCCTAAACCCTAAACCCTAAACCCTAAACCCTAAACCCTAAACCCTAAACCCTAAACCCTAAACCCTAAACCCTAAACCCTAAACCCTAAACCCTAAACCCTAAACCCTAAACCCTAAACCCTAAACCC
>CM048658.1:30269061-30451561 GCA_026401315.1 Dysphania ambrosioides | reverse complement strand
AATTGTTCGTATTATTACATTAGATAAATTATTCCAATGTTTTAAATCAGTATGTACCTTGTTATAAATTAGTATTTGATTGTTCTGATTTCCACTTTGAATGTTCTAAATGAAGAATTTTTGTTAGTTATTTTATATTCACGCTTTGAAATGCATATAATTTTCTAAATAATAACACTACTATTCTAAAATATGAATACATATGTTATAAATCATTTCATTAGTGTTCTTTATTAGTGTTATAGAATATATATACATATGTTCTTTATTTGTGGTCGATTATTCTGTATTCAACTTTGAATACTAAATTAGTACATTAAGTTCGGAATTTAGAACATTAATGGAAACTAATATTATCTATGAATCAAGAATAGAACAATAAGTTAAAATTTAAGAACATTGCATAAATCTATAGAAGACTAAAATAAAATAATAGAACATTGAAAAAGAATAGTGCGAAGATTATTTTAAAACAGTGTGCCATGGATGATTCTGCACGACAATATTGGTTGATTATAGAACAACATGGCAAAAAAATAGAACATTAGGTTTAAGCTTTAGAACATCATCACTTTTAAAAATAAAAAGTTAGTGCAGTACATATGAAAAAATAATAGTTTAGTGTATATTAATATTTTGAACATCAAGTTAAGAATTTAGAACATCATACAATGTTAATGCATAACAGTAATATAGACCAATGATACTCAAAACGTAAAATGTATAGTACAGGACACATGAAATTGAACATTGTTTATAAAATTTTGAACATCAGTTCAGAATTTTAGAACATCTTTCAATATTATTGCAAAACAATATATATACATATCAATCATCATAAAAAATATAGAACAATAGTAATATTACATTATATAACTTATTCCAATGTTTTAATTCAGTACGTACCTTATTTATGGTCGATTGTTCTGAATTCCACTTTGAATATTCTTAATCGTTCCTTTTTATTCGCAAATATACATATAATGTTCTAAACTATAACTTTAATGTTCTAAAATATACATACACATGTTCTATTATGCGTTTTCTGTTTAATCAAAGTTTTTTAAATATTTCTTTTATTGTTCTACATTATTATTGACGTGTTTTAAATTATAGTACAAGTCTAGGTGGGAGCAATGAATTAGTGTTCGCGTACTATAAATGGATGTTCTAAATATTTTATGTTGTGTTCGAATTATTTTATTTAATGTTCTAACATCATTTAATTTTTATTAGTCATGAGCATAAACGATGAATGCAGCGTTTCTAATTCGAATGAGAGTGTTGCTCCTGGTATAATACCCATATGCACTCCTGGGGGAACAAAATCATGGATACCATGCTGTAATACTGAAGTAAAACCATATGTTGGAATGAAATTCTCAACTGTTGACGAAGGTATTTCATTTTACAAGTCATATGCAAATGAAGCTGGGTTTAACATTAGGAAATCTACCACGAAAAGAAGGAAAAATGGTGTAATTAGTTTTCAATATATCGTGTGTAATAAAGCTGGGTATAGATGTAAAAGAAAGTTTGATGTCCAAGATAAGGGTATAGTTAACGAAGGTATAGATTCTACCCCAATCATAAGGAGAAGATTGGTTACTCGTGTTGGATGCAAGGCACAAATTGTAATGAAGGTTTGTGATGATGGTACATATGTGATTACAAATTTCTAAGAGTGTCATTCTCACCCACTTATTTCTACCATGTACCAACATTTTCAAAAATCAAGGAGAAATTTGAGCATCTTGCACAGAAAGATGATTGTTGATAATTCTAAGGTATATTTTATCCGATCAATAATTTATCAGTTTCGAACAATTATGTAGTAGTTAATTATTTTGGGTTCGAAATATTTGATTAAGTGTAATGTCCATAACATATAACATATAGTATTCGAACAATAGTTCATTAGATTCGAACAATACGTTAATAATTGATTTTTGTAGGTCTTTTTGTCTTAATGATTTTTTATATGTTTTATACAGGTAAATGTGGGTCCTGTGAAAACTTATAGAATGATGAAAGAATATGTTGGGGGTTATGAGAATGTTGGTGCGTCTAAGTGTGACTTCAAAAATTTCCATAGAGATTTGAAGGCATATATTGAAGGCTCAGATGCCCAAATGTTTGTAGATAATTTCAAGATGAAGAAGTTGATGTGGTCTGCTTTTTTCTTTGACTATCAAATAGATGAGGATGATTGTTTATGTAGAGCATTATGGGCTGATCCGATTTGCAGAAAAAATTATGGACTATTTGGGGATATGGTATCATTTGATACTACTTACCAGACTAATTGGTATGTACTTCATATTATTGTTCGAACCTGTAAAAGTATTGTTAATAGTTAGAACAATATATCATATAATTAGAACAATATGTCATATATTTAGAACAATATGTCATATATTTAGAACAATAGTATATTCGTAATAGTACAATGGTGTTTAGATTCTTTAGAACAATGGGCATGATATATATAACAAAGTTTGTTATGACAGGTATAATATGGTGTTTGGACCTTTCACAGGAGTTGATCATCATAAGAAATGTGTTACTTTTGCAGCTGGATTTATAGCTAAAGAAGATGTAGTCTCTTTTGAATGGATATTTAGAACCTTCCTAAGAGCAATGGGTAAAAATGAGCCTACTTGTTTAATTACAGATCAAGATCCCGCAATGAAGATTGCTGTGAGTAATGTATTTGAGAAGTGTGAGCATAGGTTTTGTATGTGGCATATCATGAAGAAGATTCCTGATAAAATAGGAAGAAGTATTACACAAGACACTGATTTTTTGAAGAGAATAAATGATTGTGTTTGGAATAAGGACAGTGAACCGAAAGAATTTGAAGAGAAATGGAACAAGATGCTTGTTGAGTTTCATTTAGAAGACCATGAATGGCTTCGTGTAATGTTCGAAATGAGAAAAATGTGGATTCCAGCCTATTTTAGAGATATATTTATGGGTGGTATCATGAGAACTACATCAAGATCAGAAAGTGAGAATAATTTCTTCACATCTTTTGTCAATCCTCATGTATCACTTGTAGAGTTTTTGATGAGGTTTGAAAGTGCTATGGATGCTCAAAGGCACACTCAAGCACAAAATGACAATGATTCTCAACATAAGCATCCTGAATGTAAGACACAAATGGAGATTGAAAGACATGGAGCTAAGGTGTACACCGTTAATGTTTTTTATGATTTCCAGGAAGAAGTATATAGTGCTTGCTATGATTGTGGGGTGGAAGAGTTGTGGAAAGAAGCCGGGTTAGAGTTTGCAAAAGTGAGTGAGGGTAATAGGAGTAGAAATTATGAAGTTGTTATCAATCTTAATAATCATGAAACAAAATGTTCTTGCAAGATGTTTTGTCGACAAGGAATTCCATGTAGGCATATGATATGGTTATGGAAGGCAAAAAATATTTTAAGTATCCCTGAAAAATATGTTATTAATAGGTGGACTATTACGGCAATGCAAAAGCCAATGTTCGATCTTGATGGGAATGAGATAGGCAGTTGTTCAATTGGGGTTGATAGGAAGGGGTTGTTGAATGAGTTATGGTCTGAGATTCATAATTGCGTGAGTCTGGCAGAAGGAAATGAAGAGAACTTGATTGATCTTGTCAAGCATCTTCAGTTCTTTAGGTCAAGATTGGAAGAAAATAACGGGAAGGCAATTTCTAATGCTCATACAAGTGAACAAGTTATTGAGAAATTGATTGGGTCTAGCACTCCATCTCAAATTCTTATTAAACCACCAAAAATTTCCAAAAATAAGGGCACCGGAATCCACTCTGGTAAGGAGCAATGTGGCATTGGATCATCGAAAAGATTTAAAAGTGAAAAGGAGAAAGCATTGGAGCAATCCCAAAAGAAGAAAAGATTATGCAGAGGGTGTGGTGAACTTGGATACCATGACATCCGAAATTGTCCAGACAAACTTCATAAAACATTATTGTAATAGATCAGAACATTAGTTTTACATTTTGGAACAATGGTGTTTCATTATTGCTTATATAATCTTAAGTTATTTATAATTGTTCGAATCCATTATGTAGTTGTTATAAACCGTTAATATGTTGTTCGAAAATATGAAACAAAACTGAACAATAGGTCGCTCATTCGATTATAATTGGTAATTAATTATACATCAACATTGTTAGAATCCCTAATAAATAATGTTGAGAACAATAAGTCATATAATTAGAACAATTATTCATATAATTATAACAATATGACATATATAATAGAACAATTATGCATATAATGTTCTAAACTATAGCTCTAATGTTCTAAAATATACATTAATGACTCATTACGGAGTGAGTGTTTGATTGTTCTGAATTCTACTATTGTTCTTTATTTGTATTGTTTACTAGTGTTCTAGAATATGTATATATATGTTCTTTATTTGTGTTTTATTGTTCTGAATACCACATTGAATATTCTAAATGGTACTAGAATATGCATATAATGTTCTAAACTATAACTCTAATGTTCTAAAATATACAGTAATGACTCATTACGGAGTGAGTGTTTGATTGTTCTGAATTCTACTAGTGTTCTTTATTTGTATTGTTTACTAGTGTTCTAGAATATGTATATATATGTTCTTTATTTGTGTTTTATTGTTCTGAATACCACATTGAATATTCTAAATGGTACTAGAATATGCATATAATGTTCTAAACTATAACTCTAATGTTCTAAAATATGGGTACATATGTTTTGAATAACTATATACTAGAATAGAACAATATTTTTATAAAAAGGCAAGATATAGTAACCTAATAGAAGACATAATTGTTTCTAACACAGTATTAGTGAATGACATGTGGCTACTTTTGCTTGAGCTGTACTTTTGCCCATTCCTTTGATTTTGAATTTACATCATCCTTGAGCTTGTTTACGTTGTTGCTTAATATTCTAGCACAATACTCAATTCGTAATTTCCTCAACGCTTCTTCCTGTAAATGTAATAATTTATATATTAAATTATATATTATAAAGTACGATATTAAAAAAATACGAATTGGAAAATAACTTACATCATTCGATTGGAATCCAATCTCCCAGTGCTCATCGCTCTGGCCCTAGTATGATTCCATATGCTTCATAATGTACACCCCACAATCATTGACGTTGGTGTTGTCCCTCCATTTCATCCTCTTCAGCGAGCCCTTAAATGTAGATACCAGAGCACCATCACCCAACTTACTGTCCTTTAGAAATCTAGCAAAGGCCTTCAACTATATAATGCCAATTATACATGGAATAATTAATATCAGTATAGTTATCTTCGAATTTGTAGTACATTAGTATAAAAATATAGTATATTAATAGAAAATCTTAGAACATTATAGTAATAAATTGGAAAAGAGAGTGTCAAGATTGAAATACAATACCATTGTCTTGGGAAAGTGTTTGTATTTAGATATAAACGTCACCCCCTTCTCAAGAAATCTGTTGTCAATCACCTCAACTGATTTATTTAAGAAATTTATGCAGAATAAGTAATAGTGCTCATAGGCGCACACTGGGAAGAACACCTGAAATATAAATTAGAACATTAGAATTGTTAATTATAACAATAAGAGAACATTTATATCAAATTTTTCAATTACATACCAATTGAACTTTCTCAAATGAACTTATTTGGGAGTGCCTCATTTCGTCCTCCATTCTAGTTCTAAAGGCCATATATCTGTCATCAAATGAGTCATTTTCTTTGAAGTATGTATTACTGCAAAGAATTATCTGTTGTATGAAAAATTTATTTTATATGTTAGTATAGTAATAAATTTGGAAAAATTATTGATATAATGATGTTAGAAATTTACCCATAGTTCAGTTGAGCAAAAGAATCTATTCTTCGCTTCTGGGCTTCTTCTCTTATTCAGAACATTGAGAATATGTGCCCATGAATCAACTATATTGTTCGTAATATAGTTGTTTTCTGTGAGGGACATTATGTCGTCTCTATTGATGAAATTCAAATCATCATTATATAATTCCTCACTTCATACATGCAAAAGTTGGACAACATATGGAAGTCAGAACCATATATGTTATACTCAGAACATTAAAATATATTTTCAGAACAATATATCATAAAGGTTAGAACATTAGTATATTAAGTAGTATAGAACATTATACGTTCTGAGAACACAAGTTATAGAATATATAACATTAGTTATTATACTTTCAAAAGTAAGAACGACTTAAAGAACATTATAATACATTTTTAGAACACGAACTACAAAAATCAGAACACTACCTTATGGGCCCATCTGAGAATGCATACTCTGCTACTCTCCTTTGAGTAGCATCCATTTTCCTAGACACTCTATCATGCTTAACCATGAATGGGGAGCACAAGTACAAGGGAAGGTTTACTGGGCATCTTTTTCCACGCTTTTGTGGAGGCTCTTCTTCAACCAAACTGTTTAGTATATATATATGTAATAAATTAAACAATATATTAAACAATATAAATGGTTTATATATATATATATATATATATATATATATGTAATAACTCACCCATCTTTTGTAATGCCTTTCACAATTGACTGAGTCAATTGATGTATATGCTCCTCCAATTCTTGATCTACTTTTTGAAGGATTTGAGGATGAGACTGGGATAAATCCTCATGGGATGATTGAGGCAATGGAATTGAAGGTGGTAATGTTGGGGATGATGGCAATGGAGTTGGAGGTTGCAATGTAGGGGGAGGCAATGGTGGGGATTGTAACGATGGTTGTGGTGGCAATAGGTTTGGATGTTGGAATATGGGGGGAGGCAATGGTGGGGATTGTAATGGGGGTGGTGGTGGCAATGGGTTTGGAGTTTGCAATGTTGGGGGAGGCAATGAGGGGGATTGTGGCAAAGGGGGGGAGTGTTGTGTATCAGTGAATATATTAAAAGTAGGGGGGGGTAAAAGATATTTGATTCATAGTATCATTGACTTTGTCCTTCTGTTGACAATTTGACCATGCTTTGCCCATAACTTCATTGAGCTCTTCCATGAATGCCGGCTCATCAAACAAATGCTGATCCTGGCTAAGAATAGTTGGACCCTTATCTCCATCTTGGGTCATAGATGGTCTCTTTGATGTATACTTTTTCCATATATTATCAACTAACACGTTCATATCTTGTTGTACTGAAGTTTCCTCAAATAATGTGCTAGCTTTGTCAATCAAGGTATACATCTCGTTGACATTGGCAGCAATAGTCTTAGCCAACTTACCAAAACTCTCCAAATATAACTATAAAACAATGAATTAATTAGAACATTACAGTATATATTAAGAGAAATTATTTAGTACAGAAGAATTATAAATCAGAACATTAGGGTTTATAAAATAGAACAATATAATTATGGTTTAGAACAATAGAATTAGAACACTGGAATTACAAATCAGATTAACATAGTTAAGATTTCCAAACAATAGCTTTATGATTTTTGAACAATAGCTTTATGCTTTAGAACATTAAGAACAATACGACATATATTTAAAACATTAGATATCTTATAATAAGAACAATCAACTATAAAAATTAGAACACTAATCATTAACACTAAACATTATATACACCAGATAGAACATCAACTATAAAATATTAAACATTATTGATATAGTTGAGATTAATTACCATCATATTTGCAGAGGCTTTTGATGTGGAAGGTTCATGTTCTTTTTCTTCGATGACCATTCTATCAAGGACAATTCCCTTTCCAAAGCCCCTCTTCAACTCAATCTTCATCCTGGACTGGATAAGATTCTTGTTCCAAACGGAAATTAGAGGGAATATTCTTGGGGGATGAACATCTCCTCTTTGCAGTCTATCAAAATAAGAAATCTGCATTTATTGAACATGTTAATATTTATTAGTACAATACATTTATGTTTTAGAACAACATATTATAACAACAAGTTCAATAGGTTTATAAGTGTACTACCATCAAAAATGGGAGAGGTCCAGTGAAAAATGATGATCCTTCTTGCCATTCAGAAACTGAACGCAACATGTGCTTATAAGTGTAAGCACACCAATCAAAGTTGTGTATTTTGCTGATATCTTTGCAGCAATGTAAAAACTTAAAGTTAATTGCTTGATTCGTTGTGGATCTAACACAACAATTAATGGCAGCAGCTACAAAATTAACAAGAAAGTCATCACACACTTTAATTTTCTTTTGCTCTTCGATTACAGAAATAAGAGCAGAATTATTAGGACTTCCATTCTTCAATCCAAATGTAGTCCTCCATTTTTGTAAGAAACCTTGGGCATCTTCATCTTCATCAATTTGCTCATTAATGAGCTGACCTCCAATTGGTAGTCCATATACAATATGAACATCTTCAACAATAAGTGGTATCTCTCTGCCTTGTGAAAGTACCAATGTTGATCTATCTGGGTCAAAGCTCTTGATCAATTCAGCACAAAAACTAGATTTATGTGAGTCTAAATCTAGGCTTAAAAATCCTCCAAAGCCAATTCTTCTAATTGCGTTCTTGTGTTGTTCTGGCATGTCCTTTAACACAACAGACATAAATTGCTTAGGTGTTACTCTCTGATTTAATACATTATCATCATGTGCATCTTTTTTCTTTTTTTCCTTGGACTGTTTTACAACAATGTCCAATTCTTTCCTTTTTTTCACAATTGATAATTTCTTTGTTTGCTGGTTTTCTTGGCTTGGGTGGACGATGATTGCTTTTTCCTTTCTTCTCTTTTTCTTCAAATGAACACTACAAATGATGCAAGATGTATAATACAATATATTATAATAAGAACAATTGGTAAAGTATATAGTACAATAGGTATAGAAAATACAACAACAAGTTAAAATTTTAGAACATTGCATACATCTATAAAAGACTAAAATAAAATAATAAAAGATTATAAAAGAATAGTTGCCAAGATTATTTTAAAACAATGTGCGGTTCTGCACGACAATATTGGTTGTTTATAGAACAACAAGGCAAACAAATAGAACATTAGGCTTAAGCTTTAGAACATCATCACTAAAGAAATAAAAGTTGGCGCAGTACATAAGAAAATAATTACAGAACAGTGTATAATAATATTTCGAACATCAAGTTAAGAGTTTAGAACATCATACAATGAATTTTGAACATTGTTTATAATATTTTGAACATCAGTTCAAAATTTTAAAACATCTTCCAATATTAACGCAAAACAATAGTATACCACTATCAACCATTACAAAAACTATTCAACTTATTTTATAATGAACAACATCATTATTTGAAAAAAAAAAAAATCATACTGTTCGTCTTCTTCTATTGCAGGACCCACTGGAGGTAGTGAAAGTATGGGGGATGTGTCTTCATTAATCCTTTGACTGGATATAGTAAACAATCATTAGAGTTATAAAAGCATGAGCATGAACTATTTGCTAACGATAATTTAAAAAAATTACTTACAGTAGGGTTTCAATTCTCTTCTTCTTGGATTCAATAGACTTGTGTACAGTGTTAACGTCTTCCATGGATTTTGTTAATTTCTTCATTTGTAATTGAATTGCAGTGCGAATTTTTTCGACTAAAATTTCAAATGGGAATATGGTTTTTTTTCCTTAACAAATGACGGTTTGTAGGATTTGACAAGTTGGAGAAATTTGTAAAGTCTAAAACTCTGAATAAGAAGTTTAAAAGATTGCATCAGTTACTGAAAATTTTAGCGTATTTCAAGGCACACTTAAAAACTTCCTTTTTTTTATTATGCTATTATAAACGTGCGATATATTTCTGATATTCAATGTTCTAAATAATATAACCAATGTTCTCAACAAAATTATGCGACTAAGTTCATGTTATTGTAGGATTAGATTAATTAGAACATTTGATGTGTCACATGTACTGATATATATTAATTAATTTTAGAACAATAATATTAACTTATAAAACAATAACGTGAACTATAAGAACAACGATTTCAAGTATATGTAGAATACTATAAGCATACGATTGCTTAAATATTTCAAATATGATGTACAACTTGAACATTACGTTATAGTATTCAAATATGATATAATATATAGTATACAAGGCTTTTGATTACATATATTCGACTGTATCGAACAAAAAAACAACAATTACGAACATTAATATATCTATTAAGAACAAACGAGTATTGTTTTAGAACGTTACAAATACCAATTACAAACCAAAAGATTACAATTACGAATCAGTTGATACCAAATACGAACAATAACATACCAATTACGAACAATAATATACGAATTACAAAGCAAGCTCATATACTATAAGAACTTTTAAACAGTTTGCTATGTCGAACAAAAACATACCAAATACAAACAATAAGATAAACATTATGAACAATAAGATAATATAAAACATTACGGTATAAAACATTATGGTTTCGAACAATAGCTTTATGATTTAGAACAATAAAAGTATAAATCAGAACACTATAATTATAAATCAAAATAATATAGTTAATAGTTTGATCAATAGCTTCATGATTTAGAATAATAGAATTATAAATCAGAACAATAGAATTATAAATCACAATAGTAGAGTTATGGTACAATAGAGATATAAATCAGAATAATATAGTATGGTTTTGAACATTAGCTTTATGATTTAGAACAATTGAATTATAAATCAGAACACTAGAATTATAAATCACAATAGTAGAGTTATGGTACAATAGAGATATAAATCAGAATAATATAGTATGGTTTCGAACATTAGCTTTATGTTTTAGCACAATAGAATTATAATCAGAATATTTTTAGTAATTATAATCAGAATATTTATAGTAAATTTTTGACTATAAGAATATAGAGATTAGTATATTTGAAAATTTTTGGAGATTATTATTTGACAACCATATAATGATTTGGAAGATTTGCACCCAATTAAAAATTGATTTCGAAAAATCGATATGATAAGAATTGGTTATTGTTGCGGAAATTACGGTTTATTTTAAACAATAAAAGGAAGTTCCATTTTATAGGATTGTTAGTTATTAATATTTTAATAATAATAACATTTATGCCATTTAATTTCCAATGCTTCTAAACCGTTGGATTTAGAAATTTGATGGCTAAAGATGGGTTCTCATATACAAAAAGTTCTTATATATTAGGGGGTTCTCACTGGAACTCGCCCCTATATATATATATATATATATATATATATATATATATATATATATATATGATTAAATTGATTTGTACTTTGTTGTGGGTAGCTTTGTTGCTATTGCCATTTTGTTTGAATAGTAGCAGCTAAGACTAATTGAGATTAAATTATACATTCATGCAATGCTAGTTGATGTTAGCAATATTAAGGACACTCTTTCATCTATATATGTTTGATTGCAAATTGCAGGTTTGCTATTGAATTAAAAGAGGATGATGATTGTCCAATGGAGTTTGGAGTTTTTTTTTTAATTTCTAAAATAAAATATTTGTGGACAATACATGAATTTTCCTATTTTTTTGTTTACTGTGAAATAACTACATTGGGTTTAAATCTTCCAACAGATATTTTTCCATTTATAAATTTTTTTTTTGTCTTAATTGGTTGAAGTAGAGTTAACTAGTTGAAAAGCCAACTTCAAGTCCTTAAAAGTGTTAGAAAAAGTTCTAGGTCCCATACGGTGAAAAAAAAAGTTTGGGTCATGATTGCCATTTTTACTTTAGGTTTCACTATAGATAGATAATAAGGTGCACCATGCTTATGATACACCTGCTCCAAAAAAATATACATTACATAAATGGAAAATATAAATAATACACGTGTCCTTGCACAGTTCAAACGTTGGGAGGGATAAAGTAGGCATCGAAATTCCCACGATCAAATGAAAAATGTCATCCACCGCCCAAATCGATTCCCAAATGAAATTGGCCGAATCCCAAATCCACCAAATCAACATATCCTTTGTCTCGATTCACTCCCAATTATCCCAACAATGGCAAACCCTGCAAACCACCTTCTCCAACATCCGCTCTTCCCTCGAAATCCAACTCCAGCAACTCCGTTCCAAACAACACCGCCTCGACTTTATCCAGAACCCCAGAACCGGAGGAGTGAAGCTCACTGAAACCGGCAACGTAGTTGTCAATTTTTAGACATCCGCTGATAAAAACAAGACGCAAGCATTAAGCTATTCGTTAAGATGGATAGGGTGGGCCTGCAAATGTTTTTAAACGACAAGGCGAAAGAGCACCGATACATTGGGGAAGAGATCAAGTGCGCGCTAAACTTGTCAAGTGACCCGGCGAAACTAGTGTTGGATACCATGAAGGGGTTTCATAAGCCGCATCTGAAGAGGGCTGGTTTGGAGTATCATGTGAACACTGTTAGGAGTAGCTATCTACTTTTAATGGAGCAGTTACTGGAATTGAAGGCTGAAGTTAAGGCCGCAGTGAAGGAGGAGGCAAGGGCGCTGGCCACCATGTGGAGGGAGAAGTTAAGGGCTGAGAGTGGGAGTTACACGCCGGTATTGGGATTCTTGCTTTTGGTTACTGCATACTGTTTGTGGTGGGATTTTTAGTAAATTATTTTGGTGAAATGCGTGATTTCCTTGGTATGTTATGTTCGAAATCGGACTTTGCATTTCCTTGTTGTATTGCATTTATTGCATTATGTTTGAAGGTTATATTGAAGTCGGGAATTCGGGTTTTGAAGTAATCAAGACTCCTTTTCTTGTGTCTTGATGAATTGATACCCCAGAAAATAGGGAAGTTGTGTCACTGAACTCTACCCCCTGCAATTAGACTGTTAATTTTTGTTTTTCTATTTTTTTGCATCTGAATTTTGCTGGTAAAGTTGATGGGGTTATCATCTACTAGTGACTTGTGCTCACTTTTTTGTGTGTCTCAGACAAAGAAAATATATGTTGGATAGATATAACCTTAAGATAAACTGGCTTATGTGCTGTTATTTTTTTCCATCAGATGGCGGCTGTTGTAATCATGATTGCTAGATTTTTTTAAGTGTATGTTCTTGTACTTGACAATTTTCCTGCTACAACTATATGAAGCTGATTACCTACGTGGGTGATGTGCTCCCTATTATGCTCATATTAGACTACGGTATATTTATATTTATTGGATAGCCAATTTCTCGAACAAAGAATTCCATTTGTTTCAAGTGAACTGGCATCTGCGTTGTTTCCTTCTCGTCAGTTTACTGGGGTGCTCCTATCTATTAGCTCAGAGCCTCAGACCTAGACCTATGTTTAGATAGCTATTTTCCCTTGGATGAACTGGCTCTTCATTGTTTCTTTCTCATCAATTTGCTGGTGATTCAAATATAATCTGGAATGTTAGTATTTGTTTGGTCAGATCATCATAGCTCTCTAACCCCTTATGTTTCATGTGCTAGTGGACAACATGACTTCTCTTGCCCAGAAAGAAGAGCCATATATCCCACCTGTAAAGAAAGCATTTGTGTCACCGTATAAAGATCCTTCAATTGAGCTTTGCACTCTATGCAAGGAGATGGATGCAAATGGGTTGAAGTCATATTTAATCAAGCATGCAAAGGATCTAAAGTTATTGGACGAAAAGGTTTTGGATTGTCTACGGTTGGCTTCAGATCCAGCAAAGCTTGTTTTTAATGTAGTGGAAGATTTCTATCTTGAACTGGATGAATTTTCAGGCGAAGCCAACATTTCATGTTGCAACCTTTTGTTAGAGCAACTGATCAAACTCTCGCCACATATTGATTTTATACTAAAAGATGAAACTATGAACTTTGCAGCTCGTTGGAAGGCTAGATTAGCAATGAAGAATCCCGAGCCTTTCCTTGTTTTGGGCTTTTTGAAGTTTGTAGCTGCATACAGATTGTCAAGTTCCTTCCAAGCAGATGAAATTCTTTCACTATTCACTATATTATGTGATAGGAATGATATCATTGAGTGAACAAATTCCTAATTTATGTCGTGTTTTGGGTTTGGAAGCAAAGATTGCTGGTAATATTCCTAATACCCTCACTATTTGTTGACCTTATTCAGTATTGTATATAATGTTGGTAGTTGCCATAGCTACCACCTTTTTTTCCTATTTGATAACCAACTAGTGTACAGATTTATTTGATAACCATTATTTTCGAGGGGAATTGGTTTATGTCCTGTATGCGTACCAAGCGACATTCCCATAAAACTGACCAACATTCATCTATATGATCACATTTTCAACAACCTTGGGTTATTTCGTTGGATTTGGTGCATAGATCTTATTCAAAATCTTATCAAGGAGAATAAGCAGCTTGAGGTTGTTCGCTATATATGTGCATTTAATCTGGCTGATAAGTACCCTCCAACCCCTCCACTGAAAGCATACATGGAGTGTAAGAAGACAACAACATTGAAGATTTGCAAGGACTTTGATAATTCAGTTAAGGCACAGAACAAGTGTGCAAAAAAGCAAATACATGCTCTACAAAGTGTAATCAGATGCATCTTTGATTTCAAGTTAGAATTTGAATGCTCACCTATTGAACTTCAACTACACATCAGGCAACTTGAGCGAGAGAAGGAAAAAAGAAAGGAAGAAGAGAAGACGAGAAAGAAGAAAAAATATGCTCCAACGACTCCCTACCAGTCAGATTTCTTGGGAATGAAGAAACGGGCAACTTGCCCCTTGACTGCCCAGACTAAGTTTCTACAAGGATGAAGTCAAGAAAAGCATCCTTGTGCAGACACTGTTCATAATTCAATGACCTCCAACATGAACTCCTTGGATTCTTCTTCTACAAAATTCACACAATTTGGTTCCCATGACACTAGCTATGGGATGGCTCATGACTTGGGCTCTGCTCAGTTTGGTGCTTCTAGAATGCCCTACAGTAGTAATGACCCGTCTGTAAATCCTAAGGATTCGCACACCAATTATGCAAATGATGTCTCTCAAACCCTACGTTTTGGTATTCCATCTTCTACCGGGTGCAGTTCAAAGAATTTTCACCCTCCACCATAGGAATATTACATGAATATGCTTATTTTAGGATAATGAGCTGCTGTTTTTTGTGGTTTATCCTGTCTAGATTAATTACTTAGTGCTTGCGTAAGCTCGTACAATATGTGAATGGTGACAACCCCTTGGTGTCATTTTGGTTTTTTGTTTAGGATATTTGGCTGAAGTACATATCTTGTTCAGAGTAATTAGATAGTTTTTGCTCAAAGCCTTGAAGCTATGATGGCTGTAAATGGGTGACATCCCCTTGTTATTTTGTACAAGATAGTGTACTCTAATCTAAATTGGAAATGCATGAGTTACCGTCTTCTTGGTTTCAGAATTGTCCATCTGATTCAAACTTTTTTCTGAAGATTTTACGTCTGTGTACGTTTATATGCACCAAGATGTGTTCCATTTGCTTTCACTCTATGTTTTGAGTTTGCCAAAAAAGCTGATGAATTTTGACTAAGAACCCATTTCCGTCAAAAATCTGAACTTCAGATTTATTTCATTTGATATGTTTTCTTGCACTTGTTTTCGTGCTAGCTTGATTACGATTACATGGCCATGACAAGAAGGGTAGAAAGAGGAAGGGAGAAGATGTACCTTCTATTTTGAAGGAAACGGAGAGTTGACAAGAAAGTCGGGAGAGAAAGCTCCCCATTGAAAAGAGGAGAAAAGAAGGTGAAGTAGCGTCACCAAGGTGCTTTGTTGTAGCACGAGTAATGCGGATTGAAGCTAATAGATCTTTGGATGTAGAGGGAAAAGTACACCCTCCAACTATAGTTCAAGGTTCTTCGAAAGATATTAGTTCAAATCCGAAGTCCATTGTGAAAAAAACTCAAATCTCTTAGGAACCACATTGTGGTTTTTGCATCACAGGTGACATGATACCTTTTTTCATATCATTCCCTTAATGTATGTAATGGTTGCCTTGGGAAGAAGATTAAGAATATAATGAGAATTTGAGTTTTAGGTCTGTTAAACTCGATGAATTCTCCTAAAACTCGAGATATGCATATTCCAATGGAAATTAATCACCCTTGTTGAAGGGCTAGATGGGTGTAAAGTAGTTCCAGTTTTAGTAAAGGATAATTTGCCACTCATATGCTCTCTAGCGTGTCATCATATGATTCCCAAGTACTCTCCAAATATTGTATTCCTTTCTTTGTTGAAACTTCTAACTTGTCCATTTACTTTATCTGCGAAAGTCAATTCAAGTTTCTCCTTACTCTATAATTTGAAGACATATAGGTTCTATGAAAGGGAAACAACCATTTTTTTTACCACTAACTCTCTAGGTGGTACAATATTGAATCCAGGAGAAGATCATCGCGTCTCAAGGAAGTAGTCGTGCATGAGTTGTAAGAAGTTTAATATCCTTTCTCCTTGTGTTTCATTGTGTAATTTAGATTGTGATGGTTTATATTTACTTAGATTTTGTATGAACTCTATTTAATTTAGGTTACTTTATGAGATGTACAAAAAAGATTCCATAATGATAGCAATCCAAATCCATCTATATGGAGGCTATGGACAATGATACTCTCATCTAGTACTCTGATTTGCAAAATTAACATTCATTTTAAAAAAAAAAATGGGTACTTTTTTTTCCTTATATTCCTACGGTTCCTTAAATAATACGCGACAAAGATGACATTCTTTAATCACAGGTTCACGACCACGAAGGAGAAAAGGGCAAATAACATGAACAGGTGAAACCACATAGGTGAAAAGTTTCCCAACATATGAATGAATATAATTATCAAAAAGTATTGTATAAATATAATTATTGTATCCTCAGTAAAAGCAAACCCTCAATATAATAAAAGTTATCCCTCAACCTAATATATATCAACATTTATCACTTTTAAGGGATAACTTTTACTCCCTCCATCCCAAATTAGTTGCTACATTTGACTTTTTACGGTCTCCAACACACGATTTAAAACATTTTTTCTCTAAATTCGTAAAACAAAAAATTATGAAAATTTGATATTTAAAAAATTTACAATTGTGATACATTAACAAAATTTCATTTGAATATATTATTTTTTAGAACATAATTAGAATATATGGCTAAAGTTTTTAAACTTTGACTCCAAAAAATATAACATGGAAATTGGGACGAAAAGAGTAATATATTACCATCATACCCTCTATAGAATTGTAGGTCAGTGGTAGATCGAATCATACGTTGAGTTAATCCCTATGAAACACCAAAAATTATTTAGGCCACACCGAAAAAGTTGTTCAGTGAGTATCAATAATATATTTAGATTAAGAGAGACATAGATGAGTTGAATATTCTGTTATAGATTGAGGCTAGTTGGCTACTACAACCTAGTGAACCTACCAATACCCTTCTCCCCTTCTCTCTCTCGTCTCTTACTGGTCCGCCGATCCTGCTTATGCTACTTTGGTTTCTTTCACAAGGTAATCCCTCCTCTTTTTACTGCTAATTTTGATCATTATTTGCCTCGAATCCACACCCTTTAATTTTTATTCAGGTAAATCAAACATTGCTATTTTTTGTCAAATTATTAACAGTGATTGTCAATCAACAGGTGAAATAATCAGACTTTGATTATGCCATCAAAAATAGCGGATATTCGTTTAGTTGCGTCACACCCAGAAGTGTATGAACCATGTGATGATTCCTTTGCATTAGTAGACGCTCTGCTTGCTGATCGAGTGAATTTGCTGCAACATCAACCCACTTTGTGCTTGGAAATCGGGTGCGGTAGTGGCTATGTGATCACATCATTAGCCTTAATGTTGGGGCATCCACCAGATATTGACAATTCCAATGGGGTTCATTTCTATGCAACGGATATAAACCCGGACGCCGTTGAAGTAACCTCGGCGACTTTAAAAGCGCACGGTGTGCACGCCGAGGTTATGTTGATGGATATAGCGTCCGGGTTGGAGGACCGTCTTGCAGGTTTGGTGGATGTGGTGGTTGTGAACCCGCCTTATGTTCCGACCCCTGAGGATGAAGTGGGGTGCGGTGGGATTGTGGCTGCGTGGGCGGGGGGTGAGGATGGGAGGAGTGTGATTGATAAGATATTGCCTGTTGTTGACAAGCTTTTGTCTGAGAAGGGGTGGTTGTATATGCTTACTCTTGCTGCGAATAAGCCTTTGGAGTTGTGTGGGTTGATGAGGAAGAAAGGGTATGCGTCTAAGATTATTGTTCAGCGTTCCACTGAGGAGGAGAGTCTTCATGTGATCAAGTTCTGGCGTGATCCTGACAGTGAGGTTCCGGCTAAGAAGACGGCTAATAAAGGGAGTCCCACCTCCTCGGTTTTCTCCATGTTTTCACGCTTATCCTTTTCAGGGAATGGGAATGGGAATGCCAACTGTAAGTGATCAATGGATGGGTTACTGAAGTTGCAAGTATTGCATCTACCATGTGGATTGAAGGGTTGTCTCACCAACGTCTTGGGCATACCTTCCTTATATTAGAGGAATGATGAAGGTTGATTGAGGAATGTAGATGATATCAGTTACCAGTTGTTTGGGTTGGTTCTGTGATACCGGATGAATACTGCAAAGACAGTGTTTTCTATGAAGGAGACGGCGATTACAGGGGAGTTGAGCCGCTGAAACTTATTGCAACATCTGTGCCATGCTTGCAATTGGAACACTTGGAAGGTTTTTCTGTGGAATCAAACTCAGAACTACTGTTTTTTCGTTGTGTTCATCTGAAAGAGAATTATAGGAAAGACAGTAGCCTGCCTTGTGTTTGTTTGACTATTTGTGGTAGTTTTACTTCAACTTTCTTCCTCCCCATTTAATCAAAGATTACTCTGTAGCATTTTGAGGTTAGTTTTAAGACTTTGAGATAAATTATCCCCATCTATGTGCAAGTCATTATGAACATCTATTCTGATGTACTTGTACCTGTAATGCTTT
Organism: Dysphania ambrosioides; assembly: GCA_026401315.1. Taxonomy (NCBI): domain Eukaryota; kingdom Viridiplantae; phylum Streptophyta; class Magnoliopsida; order Caryophyllales; family Amaranthaceae; genus Dysphania; species Dysphania ambrosioides. The sequence goes on along the minus strand of CM048658.1, from coordinate 30,432,663 downwards.
AGTCCGTTTTGTTTGGATAATCTATCTCCCTTTGATAAATTTAACATGGTGCTTGATGCAGAATTAGAGAAGTATTCGCATTACGATTAATGGATGGTATAGTATTCAGTTGTTTAGTATGGAACAGGTTTTATATTTGCTCGTCTAGTGAACCTGAAACAGAAGCATTGGCTCGAATAAATCAAGTAATTCAATAAGAAGAATAGCCCTAGATGGATGTAAAATTAGGGAGAAAAATGAAGAACGATATAGCAGTAACAAAATGAAGCTTCCTATCAATTTGTGAATGGATAACAGTTAAATTAGCTAATAGGGCGAACCAGACATTTAAGCAATCTAATAGGAGGAACAATTTTTTTCAAAAATTACAAGGCTCTCCCTTTCTTCTTTACATCATTAAAAAAAATTGGATTAAATCATCATAGTTATGCAAGAACAATTAACCAAGCTCTTGCCTAGCTCTGGAGTTTTGCATATAGTCATCTATCCTAGAAATTATGCTTCAGGAACAAACTTTCCTGAGGAGAAGCTGGCCCTATCTCTTCTTCCAAACTATTTAATCCCTCGGCACCATTTCGTCCACTGCCAGCAGTTTTTGGCTCAGAATTCTTTGCATTTTCAACATCAGCTTCAGAAACAGAAGATTTTCTTCTCTGGGAGGAAGTGACACTGGGGAATGTAATCCATGATGGTGCTCTAAACTCAATCCTTTGATCCTCAGCTGAAGCTGAACCTATATCGGTTTCTGAAGGGTTAGAAGATCTCTGTGATGTTTTCTTGTGCATTCTACTGCTTCCTAAGACTACCTCTGTTGGCAGAATAGGCTGCTCGCTGCAAGGAGTGCCCATAAGAAGAGCAAGAGCTCGTTCTAAAGCTGTTGTGACTTTGTCCATTGACGGTCTATCTTTCCCTCTCATTCTCACACATTTACAAGCCACATTTGCGATTCTTCTGAGAGCTTCAATTTCTGAGGGAGGTTTCAGAACAGGATCCAAAAGTGCTGATATATCTCCTGCTTTGATAAGAGGAACTGCCCATTCAACTATATTCCCTTCTTCAAACTGCATATCTATGGCCTTTCTACCAGTAAGTATTTCCAAGAGCAAAACACCAAAGCTATACACATCAGATTTAGTAGTTAAGTAGTGAAGTCTGTAGTATTCAGGGTCAAGGTACCCAAGAGTTCCTGCTGGAAGTTCAGCTAAGGGTGAACTACTGTCTGCAGGTCCAAGGAGAGAGAGTCCAAAATCAGCCACTCGTGCATTGTGCTCTCCATCAATGAGAATGTTGGATGACTTTATATCTCGGTGTATCACAGGAGGACAAGCATAACCATGCAAGTATTCAATTCCTCGTGATGCTTGGACAGCAATTGTGACCCTTCTAACCCAATCTAATTGCTCCTTCAGTGACTTGTCCTTGCCATGGAGGTGTTGGTGTAACGAGCCATGAGCCATGAACTCATAGACCAAGAGTCTTTCTCCTGCTTCTTCACAGTATCCTAGCAGATTGAGGAGATGGGCATGGTTCAATCTTGACAGCAAATCAAGCTCTGTGTGAAACTCCTTCGAGTTTTTCTTTTGGTCAGAAGTCATTATAGCCCTCTTAACAGCTACTTCTGTACCATCCTTCAAAACCCCTTTGAACACACAAGAGAAACTTCCCCTACCCACTATTGACTCCTCTTTGAATCCATTGGTGGCTTTCTCAAGTTCTTCGTAGGTGAAAACTTTTGCTTTTCTGATCTTCAGCTCCTCCATATCAGGCCTTATCTTCGGATTATCTCTTGAAGATCCATTGTTAACTCCATTTTTCTTCGATTTCCAAATCCTGCTTGCTGAGCATTGACAGTCTCGAAGCTTGTATCGAACATATAGAACTGCCAACAAAGACACCACAATAGCCAAGAAGACAGCAAACACAACCTCTGCCACTATGATTGGAAGCTGAATTGCCCAAAACCTCATATTTTTCTTTCCTCTAAAGTCACCAGAACTGGCACTGGAGGAACAGTTTGAAAAGCACTCAGAAGACACACAACTTGAACAGTTATATGTACATGATTGTATATCAGATTGTTGAGTGCATCCATCTTTGTAATACATTTCCTTGGGACAAGTATTCAAACAAGGCAAACAAACGTGAGTATTTGGGGCTTTGCAGCCTGGTTTGAATTCATAAAAATCAGAAGGGCATGGCGCAGGCCTGCATACTCCAGGAGAGGCTGCGACTGGAATATTGGCGGGAAACCCATATCCCCAACACATAGGTATAAGAGACTTTTCAATTAGTACACCGCAATCAAAATAGTCTCCAGCAGCAACTGTGTAAACTTTGGCATCTCCTGGAGCTGGAGTACCTTTATGCAAGATAAAACCCCAACAAACCACCCCACGATCTGCACCTCTAATCCCGCAAGCATGGAACTTACCCCCAGTAATGGTGAGCATTGGATCTTTCGGAGGGTCATCCACACTGCCTGCTCCTGAATCAGCTGAGATTTCTTCTACAATGTTTAAGTTACTCCCCCAACAAAAGGCCCTAGAGTCCACCCCTTCCAAAATGCCACAGACATGATACCCACCAGCTGCGATCATTTGAAACCTCGAATTCTTTGGTAACTGGCTAATCACTCGGCTGCTAGTTTCATCATCACCCCAGCAAAATACAGTTCGATTTTCAGCGAATAACCCGCAAACAAATTCAGCACCGGAAGAAATAGACTTGATTTGCCCATCGAAAACATGATTGGAAGTCATATTAAAACCCCAACAATCAACCAAAGAAGTGTTCCGAAGATCTCCTGTCAAGGGTGTCCTTAAACCACACAAATGGTTATCACCTGCACTAAGTTCGACATAACGACTACCCATGTTCATGGGTTGAGGAACACCCATTTGAACAAACCCACTATTCCCCCAACAATAAGGTTGGTTTGAGTCCATCAAAAGTCCACACACAAACCCATCACCACCTACTAAACCCTGAAAACTGAGATGTGTTGGAGTTCCATAAACTATAGCTGCATTTGCACCATAACAGGCTGCAAAATGAGACCCATCTGATTTTAAACCACAAAAAACAGGACCATCCTCACCATACGAAACAGCTATAGAAGACATTGAGCCTAGACCAGAAACCAACCTCCAGAAATCTGAACAAACTATAGCAATTATCATAATATTTGCCACAAATTTCAATACCCATGAATCCAAACATCTTACCAAACACCTGGAGGGTTCCATCCTGCTACAAGCTAGGTCACAAAAGTTGGCATTGAAAATTGACAAAAACCAAGTTACAAGCTAGTGTCTTAAGCAACAAAAACAAACCAAAATCCACCATAATGAAAATTTTTACCTCAGAGTGGAAAAACCCAGTAAAACATCCTTCCTTTCTTGCCCATTCTGGAAGTAAAGAAGCTCAAAAGGTGCAAACTTCGACAAAATCCCAGATTGGAAACGTCATATTTTCACTCCAAAATGAGTAAAAATTGACAGTGCAAGACTAAAAGATTGGATTTTGCAAAGTGGGTTGTTCAAAGTTTCCACCTTTCAGATCAAAAAGTGTGAAAAACCCAAAAAAAAAAATGGACAGACAAGATAAAGAGCACAACTTTAATAGTGTCATAAGCTGTGATGCTTGTTCTTATTCATGATCAATGAATACACCCCATTTTTACACCTAACTTTGGACAGTACAAAGGTGAGAGCAAGGCAAATTCACAAGAATGAAAGGTAGGTTTGATGGGATGAGGAGGAAGCAGTGAAGCACTGTAAATGCAAGAAAGACAGGAATGAATTTGCTGCCGCAGATGAACTTTAGAGAGAGAAAATGAGTGCATTAAATGAGATAGCAATGCAGCTTCTCAAAACGGGCAGAGTGTAGGTGAAGACATTTAATGACAAAGTTAATGCAAAGGGAAATTTATTTTATATGATTTATTAAAAAAAAAAAATTGAATGAAATTTTTTATTAAATTTTGCCTGGATTCCTGCCCACTTGGTAGTTTTTAAAGTTTTTATTTTTTGAAAATAAAATAAATTAAAGTGGTTTATAAGAAAATGGTAAGATTATGATTTAAAATTGGTAAATTGAATGCAAAAGGAAAGTTAATTTATATCCATGGATGAAATTTTGAGTAGATTTTGCCTTGCTTTTAGCAAAAAATTTTCTCAAGGTAACTGTAATATGAATATATATATATCCATTGAGCAAAAAAATACATTATAAAAAAATATAAATATATAAATAAAATATTAATTCGTATTTATATGACAAAATCATGCATGTATGTGTTATTATTGATTGATATTACTAAATCTTTCTATTTTTATTTTCTTATTTACAACGTTTTTTGAGGGGGAAATTTACATCTTACTTATACAACCTTAAAGGATCTTATGTGACATTTTCATTTTTAAAAAAATGCTAAGATTTTTTCCCCCAAAATGGCCGAAAGAAATGCAATTTAGAATAAATCAGTATTTTTTTAAAAAAAAAAAATTTTGATTGATCTTTGCCAAGATTCTTTAATTTAAAAACGGTAGAAAGAAGTTTCATTAAGCTAAGTTTGCCTAAATTTCTGCACATATGGGAGATTTTGAATTTTTGAAATAGATAATTTTCTTTAAATATAATATATATTAGGTTCTTTTATTTTTAGAAAAAAGCAGAAAGAAATGCAAAAGGAAAGAAATTAATAGTCCTGGAAGAGAACTTGGTTTATTCCATAATTTCCGCACACTGAGTTTGTTTGGGTTTTATTTTATTTTCAAGTTGTTTTGCTGAAAATATTAACATTATACACATTGAATGGTTGAAACAAAATTCTATTTAAAATATCTTGTATCTGTTTGCTCTAATGTTATTAATATCTTGGAATCCATGAATGGGGAAATAAAGTTGATGCATGTCTATCGCAAAGGTAACCGAGCTGCGGATTGGCTCGCTAATAAAGGAGTTCTTCAGAACTCTAGAATTAGCTTCCTAGAGGAAGCCCCTTTCGATCTTGGTAGAATTTTAGAGGATGATGATAGAGGCGTAGCTTTTCCTCGTTTGATTCTTAGTTAATTTTTTTTTTGTTTTTCTTTTTTTTTTGTCTTGTTTTTTTTTTTCTTTGAGTTGTACATCCTTCGCATAAAAAAAAAATTAATATTTTGACTACAGTTCAAGTCATCCACTCTATGACATATATGTTTGAGAGCTTTTACTTATTTAATCAAAGAAGTAGTCCTAAAAATTCCTATAAATTAGACATGACTTTCGTAGTAACCCTTATGAACGGAAGGAGTATATACTAAGTAGAAACTACAATGTTCAAAATGTAGAGTACTTTAGTAGGATTCTCTGATGACACTCACCATTCCTTGTAAACCTAATAACACAACTAGTTGCAGTTTTTAGAAATTTCAACTTCCCCTTAATTTGCTTGCTACCAAGCAATCAACTATTAGGGAAACTATTATGAGCTCCATTTTGAAGGAAAAAAGTTTATGATAAAGAGGACATGAGTTACATACTTACATGAACTGATCGCTAGCTTGCATTGTAAACACCAACAGTTTCCTACTAAACAAAGGGGAAAAACAGGTCAAATGATCTACAATCATTCTTTGAAACTTAATACCACAAACAGAACTTAGTTGTCCACTTATAAGTTATAATTCCAACATCATAATCTGACGACCATTTTGAGAAAAAATTCTCATACCTTGTGTTGTTAGGGGGAAGAATATGGCAGCTTTTTGCATATGAATGTTGAAAATGGGCATTTTTCTTTTGTTTGTGTTATATTGTTAAGTTTAATTTGTGCCATTCGTTATAAAAGACAGCAACGACATGCCATTGGATATAAATTTCCTCATCTTCTGTAAATTTCCATTTATAACCGATTGGAGTACAAACAAGTGATATTAGAGCAAGGTCAGGCTGACAAGATTAGTTTTTTTTTTTTTTTTTTCTTTCTGGCAAGAGTCCAGATTAGTTTAATGTCCAATTTGTGAAATATACCGAAAAAAGGGTTACTATAAGATATTTTACATTTTTTTAAGGTAAATCGGCTTATTACTGATAACTTTACCATATTTAGTATTGAGGGGTAACTTTTGTATATTGAGGGTATATAATAATTTCATTGTGTTTCGTGTGTATACAATACTTTTTGTATTTACAAAAGTATATATGTACAAGATATTTTCTTTTAAATTTTGTTTCTAAGTGGAAAATTTTAAGCTAATTTTTTTTTAAAAAAAAGGATAGTATACTATACCTACACACATTTGTACTACACATTTTAAATCATGGAACATGTTTATTTAGAGGTAATTTATGATAAACTATCTAACAATTATTTAGGAGTTATTGATCATGGTTGGGTATGAAATTTGGTTATGGCACTTATGAAGGGGAGAAGAGAGAGGCCCAATATTTATTTACGACCAACTATTTAAATCATCCGATCCATTGTGTTTAATCTTAGCCTCTTAGTGCAACCATAACAAAGGTACAACGCGTAAGCGTAATTCCAATATATTATTTTTTTTTTTCTAGCTAGATTCGGTATACCATCACACGAGTAATGACTAGTGACCACTGAGTTAAGACTGAAGTATACAACAGGAGGGACTTGAATTACGAGTATTTGACTATTGTGTATTGATTTATGAGGATGATCACATTCGAAAGTTAAAGGGGAAGCTTGGACATTTCTTCATAAGATGTTTCTACTACTGTATCGCAATTATTATGTGTTATTACTACACACTATTATTACTTTTCTCATCAAAATAATAATACTCATATCACGTACATATGCCCTACTCATTCCGGCACCCGCAAGGATATACTTCTTATTTGTTATGTGTGCAAGTAATTAAGCTTTAAAGTGCACTTGTTAAGGGCTAAGATGTCTTCTTATTCTTTTTATTTTAACTTCTACCTATATGAGAGTCTAGGATTGGTGAACGGTTCGTATCAAAAGAGTTGAGCTATGGCTTTATGGGATTATACTTCCCCTGTCCCTAAAAAATTGTCCAAATTTGACTTTTATGGTATCCAATACACGGCTTTAAACTTTTTTCATCTCTAAATCTGTAAGGCAAAAAATTATAAAACATGATATTCTAAAATTTTATATTGAGGTGCATCCAATAAGATCTCATTTAAATATATTATTTCGTATAACATGATGAGAATTCGTTGTCAAATTTTTTGAACTTTGACTATAAATAGTGAATTAAGACGGTCTTTTAGAGACGGAGGGAGTACATGATTACAAATGACATTCTCCCAGGATCAATTAATCTTTCCCATCACCGATCAACATAATTCTAAGAGGTATATTTTGAGATAACAACATAGAATTAGTAAAATTTTGGGAAACTAAATGCTGTATGTGGAGTTTTTATGAATGACGTAAAATCTAATAAATATTTTTCAAAACTGCCAACTATTAACGCTGTTGGTAACAATGCTAACCAACAAGAAGCAAACATAAATCTTTGCAATTAGTGACCATAAGTGAGTGAGTCCATACTTAACAATAAAAGCTTAATGTAAGCCCCTTCGTAGAAGAAAGTGAGAGTGCGGTAGTTGCTTTGTGATAGGCATTCACATCGCTATTAATAGATAGGTTTATTTTCCTAAGCTAGATTTATATATATACTTAACTTATTAAGCTGCAATTCTCATCTATGAGTATTCTGCATTCTATCAGTTATCACTTACGTTTTTAAGCAAGAAGGTAACAAAGTTGATTATGGAGGACTCTGGACACTTTAATCTAAGTTATTTAACCTTGTTTAAGTCATGACCCCAAATATCTATGACTTTCCATAGTTCCATTCCTTTTTTTATTTATTTATATATATATATATATATATATATATATATATATATATATATATATATATATATATATATATATATTCCTCCTGTTTCTAATAGTTTACTCCTATAAGATAAAGTTATTTTATTAAGTTTTGATTGAAAAAGTTAATGAGATAAAAAATTAGTGAAATAAGAGCATTCAATGCATGAAAAAAGTAGTACGGATTAGTTCATATATACTTTTTTATAGGGAAAATAGAAGTCCTTATAGACAACCATTATGAAATACGGGTCAAATTATTGAAAATTAGGGGGTATGCCACTTCAACAAGTTGGTAGAAAAATTAAAGATCAAAGTATACTGGACTTGCCTCCAAAGTAGACAATGAAGCCCAAACATCGGAGCCCATTCCGCGGCAAAAAGACTGAGTCAACTTTGAAATCTCAAAGTGTACAAAATTTTGGTCTGGGATTTGTGGATTCCTATGATCCATGGCTACTTTCCTATTCCTATGATCCTACCAACTATCATATGATTCCATGTCTTGAGGAATTGGATGATTTGACCTGGGTCTTTGAGCATTAAAACATGGCGCTGGTGGCGTTCTGCTATTGTCATATTCTTGTAATTAGTGACACTCTTCAAAAAGAAAGAATGCACATTCCTGTAAGTGCAATAGCTTAGTAATAACGAAAGTTTCAACTCTTAAAAGAATTATCAGCTCTAAAGTTCATTTTCAAACAACTGTAGTTGAGTTTACCTTCAAAGTGATTTCGATGCAAGTCTTTGTATGATTGTATATCAGGAGCTAAAAATGAAATTATTATGTATAATCGGAACAAACTACATTGATCTACCATAAATTTGTCAAGTATTCAGCGCTAAACGCCGCCCCATAATTACTCACACCGCCCCTCAAATGACCATTTTACCCTTTAACAAATTTTGATCAAATCGAACATTTTACCCTTCAATTCTTATTTCTTACTTCACACTCCCATAAATACAAACCTTAATACCATCCTTGATTCCCACAACTACGCTCGGCCGTTGACCACCACTCCCCGTCGAAACCCGATCAACGACCACACTAAAGTCGTCTTTCTTGACGCCGAAACCACCGAAAATATGGAGAAGCCGTCAATGTCAACATCGCGGGTAAAATACGTTCACCGGAAACATAGCAAAAAAATTCCTTGTAGACGAAGGGCTAGCCGTCCAAAAAAATGGCAAGCCCTAGGGCTGCCCCTTTTTTTGGGCAGCTAGCTCCCGGGCTGGTTGTTTTTTTTTTTGGACGGCTAGCCCTTCGGCTACCCGAAATTTATTTTTTAAATTATTAAGTAATGATGATTTTTGTTTCAATAGGTAGAACATATTATATTTTGTTTCCGTTGAACGTATTATATTTGATCAAATATTTTGTTTCTAGTGGAGCGTATTATATTTTGTTTTCGGTGAAATTATTTTGTTTTTATCATTCTGGAAATACACTCCCGCCAGATTGTGGTGTTTCGACGGGTGTAGGTGTTCCGGCGGCCTTTGCTATCTGTGTAGGTGTTTTAAATGTTAAAGGAATGAATTTGGGGGATGAGGGGTAATATAGTAATTTCAAGAGGGGAGGCTTGAGTAATTGGGGGCGGCGTGTAACAAGCCTCCTAAATTGAGGCATCATGGAATAGATGCATAATTGAAGAAGGTGGAGATCTGGGATAGTGAATACCTCAAGCACAGTCGAGGTAGACCATAAATAAATTGGATTGAAAGAGCTAATCAAGATATGGAGAAAATAGGTTTGTAAGAAGATGTGAATCCAAGTCATAGTGAACAAGGAGGAGGATTTTGGAGAATAATCTTGTAAAATAGACTGTTGATTCATGTAACCGCACCATCTTTTTAGAACTTTTCTTTGGTTGTGTGTGATTCTTAAATTTACATTGCGTTAGGAGATTTGTTAAATAAACAAATGAAACTAAGTACTCCATATCATATACAACCTAAGAAGGGCATATATTTCCATCTAATCACGATTCTAGCTTAGGAACTATGCCATTTTAGCTCACATTATTTAGTATTTGAAACTATGGATTTTACAGTTTTGAATATTCTTAAACTAAACGAAACGAAACGAAAGAGAAATGAAATTAAAATGCAAAGATATTGAAACAAGAGAATACGTAATAGAGAGTGATTACAAAAATGGAGCTCTCCATTAAACAATGAGCCTACACATACTTTACAAGTAGCTACAATTTGCGACAAAGCCCAAACTTCAAGAAACTTATAATAATACATTCTCATGTAAAAGTTTTCACAAGATTATGTACACTTTGAAAATCAAAAGGTTTGGGGATTATACTTAATTAAAAAGACCAAAAAGTTGGGTTGTTTGTTTACATAGCTTGGTCGGCTACTTGGATGAGTTGAAATAGAACGCTACCTTCTCCGTCACCTTCTTCAACGCGTTGACGAACTAACTTATAATCTCTGTTACTGAGGTTGCCAGCTTGCCAAAAAACAAAAAGATGAGCCATTAGCCTACCAATAAACCATATTCTCTCCGGATTGTCCCATTTTTTATAATAGATTGTTGGTCAAAATTGAATAATCTTTGAGAAACGGAGTGATAATTTCTTCTACTTTACTCAAGTAATTGGGTATGTTATAGACGCAGTATCCCAGGTCTCATACATGAGTTACGTCGTTAACCCCATTTCCGTAACGAAAATCAGCAATGTATAGGTTCTCCAACTCTATATGGTTTATAACACTGAGCAGACATGAGTCAAAATAGTTTTAACTGCTTTTGATTGGACTAAGAAACAAAAAGGAAGGGCAAGATTAATGACAACATATTACATGGCATCACATAAAAAGTGATTAAAAATATGTGTAATATGTAGAGCACCGTCATTCTTTCTTTGTTTCAGTGTATTCTCCAACCATATGAGCAAACCTGCATAATCAGGAACAAATATGTCTGACATACAGAACCCACTAAAAGTGACGGAATTGAAAGAAAATTTAGTACGAGATCATTATTTTTTTAAATGTTATTGAAGTATTATGTTAAATGTAACTACAATTGCATACCCAAGACGAAAGTGCCTTAGAAACATCAGACAACTATCCCAAAGACGTAAAAGATCCCTAGACCCTATCCCCATCCCCATCCCCATCCCAAAAAATTACTATCAAACACAGTAGTCAGTCAGTCCTTGAAATGTCAAGATATATGCAATCTGCCTCCAATCGACCCAGATTATGAATTTTAGTAGATGTTAACTAGTTCAATTAGCTTAAGTCTTGGGGTGGTACTCATGACTTAGATCAAATCTCATCGATATGAAATTGTGAAAGTAGAGATTGACCAGAATACCATTTCTTTAATCTTCAACATAATTGTTTCCGGAGGGAGATACCTAACCAGGATGACAAAAAATTATCAATAAACGAATTTAACTTCTGTGATCCTTGACATTTTATACCATGAGTTTTATGGAGTAGGTAGCCAAGCCACCAAAAACTTCAAACACTGAGGATCAAACGAAAATCTTACAAATCTTAGAGAGCTACTTCGTTCCAGGAAAGAAATACGTTAATGACAATTTGGTGCATAGAACAATCATGTACTTACCATAAATTGCATCTCAACTTCACCGAGTATCATAAAAAGCTCCAATTGTGTCCTTCACACCTCACTGTCACAGACCATAAACACATCTGTAATCAGAAGTACCCATATAAAACTTAATATATCAGTACAAGAAACATAAGCCTATACACTGTGCTCCAATATAATAGCACATCCAAACTTCCAGAGCTGTCAGCGGGGACCTATCTCATAAAGACTCCAAGGTATGATCTAGAATAAAATTATATATTCAACTACCTGGTGCTTGAAAGGATCTCACATATATACATGTATACAACCTTACCTCAAAGAGAAGAGGTATTAGATAAACCCTAAGTGAAAATACACACAGACCTACACCTGCTGGAAAATTTGAACTTATATGTGGAGATTCATTAGATGAAACAATTGAGTATTCCAATACACCATATGAAATCTCACAAACTATGGTCTGAAATCAGATTAGTCAATATCCTACTTTGCTAAACAAATCTAGACTTATACCGGATGAACGGGAAATTAACTGATTAACTTTGGACAATCTCCCATTCATATTATTATTTGAGCAGATCAACTGAACACAGCTCTTTCTTTCCATTTGCATAAACAGACAAAATGCATATATTATTCAAAAACACAACTTTCTAAATTGGTCAATCTCACAACTTCACAAGTACATAGCTTATACATAGACCAAATACAACATTCGTACTATTTTGCCTTCTGCACGTCTTGGTAATATTCTCAATCACTAAATAACTAACCTTGCTAGCATACTCAGAAATTCAAAATTTTAGAATATAAATGGCAACTCCTACATTGCATGATCCTTGGAGATTAGTGCAGTTCTATTTTGTTGTTAAAATTCTACATAACATGTCAAAGCATTAATAAAACAAATTCAAGTTTGAGTACTACAATTAGAACCAGTAACTATTTGTCCATCAACTCTGCATGAACCTAGATAAGACCTTTTCTTTCCCAGCACATTTACACATTTTGTAGATTTAACCAGGCCTCACATTTGGAGAAAGCAACTATAGAGTGATGATTGTTAATACAAGCATACAACAGTAATGCTTTGAGTGAATACAGCCTAAGACAGCATGTGAGATTGGCGAGGATACAGAAAAATCAATTCATGGTGCCATCTATACGCTTAGACAACTTGCGCTTTCACATCATCACTTCTCCAGTTCAAGTTCAAAATTATCCTGTTTCAGACCTAAATGGATTACAAAACATAAAGAAAATTTTTTAACACAAAGCTCAGGTTGAACTGTATTAATCAAACTTCACCATTTACTATCAGAAAACGGATCCAAGTTACTTCACAGTATCCTACAACTCCTACTCAACAAGCAAAATTGCATTCAACAATTCGTAATTCAAGATAGTGAGGAACTTAGCAACACAAAGCAGTATGTGCCTACCATCTTCTTGGTGGTGTACCATTGTGTACAAGGGTGAGGGAAAAACTCATAACATTGAAGGCAGGGAAAAAAAAAAAGCAAAGAAATGAAAGTAAACCTTAGCAAAAAGCCGTGACGATCTTCTACACTTTGAAGGGATTCTGCAAATGTCCTCATGAAGCTCATTTGATTTAGGTGAAATTTGACAATCTACATTTTTTTTGGGAAAAACCAACCCAAGAGAATCATCATTAGGACAAGGATAAAGTGTGGCATCTTTTTGCTGCAGTTTATCAGGTTCACTACCAGCCTCCTGTGTCCTTAGAAATCCGGTGTTTTTGGTTTCAATACCATTAGCGAGATTGACAACACCCTGGGACGCATATCTATGACAATAAAAATCACAGCTGCTTTTTGAGTGATTACCTGCAGAATGTGATTGAGCCTCTCTTTTTTGCCTATCAGAATTCCTGAAGAACCATGATCTTCGGTGCTCAGTTTCCACATTACTCTTATCATCAGCAAGATATAGTGGAAGACCACTCAAAAGAGAAGATGAACATGAGCTTTGATGAACCGCTGGAGAAGGCCAAATCTGAAACTCATTCCTGTTCGGAGTCTGAAAAGACTCAACTATTCCAGACTGGACCCCTTTGTTATTCTTTAGTTGGTCAACCGCATTCACATATCTCTGAATTCCAGAAGGAGAACATTCAATATCCTGACTCAGAGTAGTACAATTAGATGCTTCCATCTCCATTGAAATAGTAGTGGACAAAACAGGGTCCAGTGAAGAGTCAAAAAGCTGCAAAGGAGGCTTTTTACAAATGCCATTATCAGTATCTGCACCCTGGTGAGCTGGCTTTGTTGAACATTTAAGATCAGATGGCACAGAGTTCCCTATGAAATCACAACACGTTCTAGTCTGGACTGCTTCAGTCACATCTGAATCAGCAGCAGACATTTCCTCTCTTCTCCTAGATTTTGCATTAGGATGTTGCCCGTGAGAACCAGAATTAAGTCTAGATGAAAAATCTCCCTGCTTGTCTTTTGCATTCCCCAAGCTATGGATAACACTGCTAAAGGATTTTAATCCCGGAGAAGGAAAAGGCCATTTTACTTCATCAAGTTCATCAGTTTGCACCATATTATCAGTCAGTATTGTGGTTGGGGAAGACCCATCTTGAAGTTGGCCATTATCACTCTCCGTAGGACTTATAGTAAAGGAACCATTTCTTTCCTTAGGACAACATAAAAGACTTTTATCTTCATCAAAACTTTGCGACATGTGCACATCCTGACTTATATGGACTCCAGATTTCAAACTCTCAATCCAGTCTGCTGGGCTTGAATTCAGATCAACATAAAGCTGAATCCCACCCTCACAACAAACATCAAACGTAAATGAGGGGGAAGGAGCTAATATAGGAGAACTAACACCTGAACAACTAATACTTTCTCGGTGTTGCGTTAAACTAACCTTGTCAGTCGATGTCTGCGGAGCACAAAAGTCAAGATGAGCATCGCATCTTAAAAGAAAAGAGTACAAATTGCTCCGGAAATCTGGAACATAGCTCATGTAATCTAGAATTCACAAAGACCTTTTTCGAAGATTTTCATAAGATATCCCTGTTAAAAGTGTTTAAACAGTAATATTGCACACACCAGGTCCCATTTCATGTACTATGAAAATCATCTGTAATTCATAATTAGCCTTAATCAAATACAAACCCAATAAAAAAATACATAGATACTCTCACATTCAACTTCAACCCTACAGGTCTCTTTCACAGTTTCCACCCCTCCCCCTAATCCTGTCCTCTACCCCTGGCCTCCTTTATCCCAATGTTTCCCAATCCGTACTGTCTCCTCCTCCCCCGCTTACTCCGTCCTTGCAACCAAGGATATCAAGCCAAGCACCAAGTCAACTTATTACCACCACCGCCCACAGCCCAAACTAGAAAGTTTCTTTTAAGATAGCTACACTACATTATATGTTAAAACTCAAATGCATATTCTCAAGTCCAAAACAGTCTCTTATTTACAAAGAGCAATAGAACCCCTTAGTCCCACATATATGTTACTGGCTTATTCATGTTTGCATCTCCAAGAACAAAACCTGATCAAATGTTCATAAAAAAAAAAAAAAAAAAAACTTGAAGCATAGATCAAAGTAATTCACGAAAAATTACTTCTTGTATAGGAAAAATCCAAGTTTTACTTTAAATTGTGATACATTTATAAGAACTTTGTAGCCAAAATCACCAAACTTAATTAATAAAAACTGCATCTGGATGGAGCGAATAACATTTTAATGGAGGCGAATTTCTCTTTTTTCTAGCACAGATAACCATGAATATGGTAGTCATACGAGTGGGGTTATCTAGTGAAAAAACTGCTACTCTACTGAATTTTTTGACATAAAATAATCTAATATTACTTATATTTGAAAATGAGTTTCGGGTTACAAAAGTGACATTCTGGATTCCTCGTTGCTCCTGTCACAATTCACTTCAATTCATTAAAATGATATGGCAATCTAGGCCAAAATTATAACAGGTAAAATTAAAATCCTTCATATTTTGGAGGCTGCTTCTCATTCGACAAATCTACATTGTTTCAATTTGATTATAGTAGGTAAAAAAATATCAAACGATGCTGACAATTCTAAAAATATTTCTCAACAGACTAACTATCTCATGTTCTTGCCAAAGAGGCAAATATAGCATGATAATGAGAACTGGACCTTATCAGAAGTAGAAGAGTTTTTGCAATTTTGCAAATCATTATGGCATTGTTTGTTGCAAGAGCCACTATGGAATGTTCTGCGTCCACAGCCTGGAGAAAAAGAAACAGCCAAAAGAAGAAAAATAAAGAATTATGAAACAATTCATACCTGAGCCAATAAAGTAATTTCAGTAACAAGGTGGCAAGCATAAGGAAATGGGAAATATAATCAATGTCAACAATCTAGCATTCCATCTTGTAATTCATATTTCTTAGCAGTTAATGACTACATAAATAAACAGAGCATTTTACATAGTAAACACACAAGAGTGACAAGACACACAAGACAATGGAGATCCTCATCCAAATAAATTTGGATTTTGACAAAATAGCAGCATGTGTTATTAACAGCTAGATACCTTTTTTCTGGTCACCTCTTGAAGTAAAAAAATCACTTCTAGGCCCCTCCCATATCCTGATGCCCAGATTCTTCTTCTGCATTTGCAAAGAAAGGAATTGCCAGTTTTCAATATATAAATGAAAATGAATAAAAATCATTGTAATAGAACCATTCTTAACCATCAGGTACAACCAACCCCTTCATAATCATTCAAAAAATAAATAATAACTATATTATTTTCTCATGAATCCCTAAAAATACCCTCATTTTCCAGAAGGTTATATTGCCTCATGGGGCAATAATTGTATCAAGAAACTTACATATTTAAACTGAAACTTTCCAGGTAATCTAAACATGTATCACTCTTAACGTCAGCAACAATGGGGTATACGACACCAATAGATTTTATGTAAGGAGCAAACACCCACAGGCCACAACTAATATGGATGTAAAAGGAAGCACCAACTATAATGCTAGGAGAGCACCACAGTCAATTCCACGGGATCACTATCCAGTCAGCATCAAAACTCTAGTCTCCCCTTTCTCCTCCCCTCCCCTCCCCTATCCAGCAAAAGATTCACCGGAATCCAGCCAAGATTAAAAGGATATATCATTAAGTGTTCTGGGGTCACACAGGCCATTTTTTTCTTTAATAGATGAATAATTCTCCTTGTATGAAAGCTTTTTTAAAATCTTAATTTCATGCAGCAAACGAAAATTAAATACACTATAGCCCTGCTATTTTAGCTGTTCCTTTTCTAACTAGCACATTTTGAAATAATGAGCTAAGAGCAGCATTTTTACATATATGACCAGGTAAGCATAACCCATGTGACCCACTTTATAATAATATAGAGGGTTTAAGGTCTTTTCTGGAGGAAAAACTTACCACTAAGAGAAATGAGAAAACTATTCCAAAACACTCTAGAAAGGAATATTGAACAACTAAAATAACAGAGGTAGTACTACATTAAAAAAGAAAAAGAAAAAAGAGAAAAAAGAGAGATACTATGAATTAAAGATTTTCCTACAAAGTTAAAGAATAATGTATCAGAAAAGGTTTTGGTTGACATGAATTGATTTTGTATAAATGGAATCATCCAAATCATTACAGTGTCAGTCTATACGTAGCAGCCCTTTACAATAAAGAAAATATGACTACAATACCTGAAAAAAGACACATATCAGCCAATTGTTGCACTATGAGGCAATACAACCCTCTCAAAACCCTGGAAAATGGGGGAATTTAGGGATAGGTAAAAACATATTTTGAGTTTGTATTTGATTGGTTGAGAAGGCTTTGGTTGTTGTACCAGATAGTGTTTACAGCTGTGGTAGGATATCTACCTAAGTTCACATACCATTGAATCGTAGACTTTTACTCTTAAAAATAGTTTATCACCTTCTTTGAAAATGCAGAAGCATCAAAGCCATATGGGAAAGGACTATAACTGATCTCTTTGCCTCAGGAACAACAGAGCAGCACAAATTTGTAAGGATGAACTTGACAGATGACCAGAGAAAATGTTTTTAGCTATTCTGGCTATCTGCCCACTCCCCCTAAAAATAAAAACAATGTATCTTTCTTTCTTACAGTTTGTTGCCCACAAATTTGCCCATGCAGCTATTCGGTCAATGTCTGAAATTGGTAACAATTGATTATCGACTCCCTGCTTCCAGATTTCAATGTATCATTTCCACTCCACTAAATTTCACTTTGAGATCTTGGTCTACATCACTTCATCGCTAATGTTAGTAACTTTAACATACTGTAAATGATTTTCTGGCTAAAAAGGTATCAGCTTAATCATTTCATCTATCCAAAATTAGTTCCTTTTGCTTCAAGTAATCAAGTCATCCAATAGTCTTATCTCAAACTACACACATTTCATATCCTTTTAACTTTCCCAATTTCCCCATTATTGAATTGAATAATAATTGCAACACTTGAATCAGTTATCAGAACCAAAAAAAAAAAAAAAATTAACTCCTAACTATGCACTACTTCCTAAGATGGGTCTATAAGGGGCAAAATTTCTATCTAGCTAGCTTAAATTCTGCCCTAACCTTAAGATGACATCTTTCTTGCAACTTTAGATTTCCTATTTGATTCTAGAATATAGGGATGGAAGTATTCCATGAAAAAATCAACAATGGAGTAATCAAGGCTTCTCTATACATATTTTTAGATAAAATATTTGACTATTATAGGAGGATGTCTTACGGAAAGACCCTCTCTTAGTTTAAAAATCTGTCCATTCACTGCTGAAGTTTCAGAAATAGACAATGCATTGTTGCATGATTCATACATCTACACCTCCCTTAGTCATCCCAGGGATGGGGTCCACTCTGCTTACTGTTGCTTCTTTACGTATAATTTTGAGAACATACAATTGAATTTTAGAACGAGTTGTCAACTTTCAAATCCAGCTTGCAGCTTACCTTAAGCTCAAGAGGTAGAAAAAAAGGTACTAAATTGTTCAATGCTATTCAGTCTTGAGCAAACTAAGGGGCTATTTGTTTTTCATTCTAGAAATGGATACAAGAAAAGACAAAAAAAAAAACCAAAGTTAATTGATTTTTTGGTAATGATAAAAAGAAAGGGAAAGCATACCACAACCAACAAAACAGCTATGAGGTTCCAACCACACCATCACAGCCTCTCTGGCTCACACAGCTGTGGAAAGAAAGGCTGACCTTACTATGTGTGGGTTTTTGGGGTGGGGGTTGGTTACTTTCTCTCTGTTGCTGCTGTTAAATGAGCCAGAGAGATGGGCATAGGTTTAGTTCGAACCTCCTTGTTGTTGTGGGTGCTGGTGGGTGTAGAGTACGAGAATGGTGATAGTATTATTCTTTCCTTTTCATCTCCTTATCTTTTCACAATCAACATCAAGAATTTGGGATTTTCTTCCCTTTTCTTTGACATCCAATTCTGTATCCTTTGTCCTACCTGTCGGAAAACAAACAGCCCCTTAGCTTGCTCTCTGGATCATTATGGGAAAGCTAATCAAAGAATGTAATATTTTAGGTTACTATTCCCTAGCGATAATACTGAAAGAAATTTATGGAATCCATGGGGATATTGATCCATTCATTGTCATTATACTTCAGAGTTCTAATCAGTCAGGGGACAATTATTTTTCTGTTCAGACCCTCTCAAATCTTGGAAAATACTACACTTGAGGTTTAAATTTTAGCAAAGTTAAATTTACACATATATCTACTATGCCTATAACTACTGCTTCCTCAGAAATCAGAGTAAGACAAGTATGAAGTAGAAGGTATGATTCTACAAGTAAGATAAAAGTCAACCAAACGCAGCGACTAGAATCTGGATACAACTTCCTTTGCTCTAAATAAGAAAGATATTATATGCAAAACCAGCACCAAGGAACCTACTCAACTCTCTGATGCCACAACCAGTCAATCAATAAAATAATTGAAATCATAAGAACACCAATGATAAGGAAGTAATATAAACTTGTGCTTCAGTATCACAGAAGTCTAATCAACTGAGTGATATAATGGCAGATGAACATATATAATTCACAGGCAAATCCAAATGAAAAGGTATTGAAGAACAAAATTAACCAAAGAAATGAAAATTGAAAAAATACAAAGCCTAAAACCAAGAGTGGAAAAGTTGACTATAAGACAGCTCATTTTCTGCGTAGGCTTCTTCCACATATAGCTGAAAGATGATAGCGGCAACAGAAAAATACCTTTAGGAAAAGAATCAAGGATGTAGCCATTTCAGAGTTTGACGCATTGGCAGGTAAACCATATTTCTTGCACAAACCTTGGAGATCTTTTCTTGAGAAGTTACGAACCTTATTATACAAATTCTCCATTTTCCAAACCCTCGTAAGTTCCAAACAAAGTCATCAAATTATAAACCTGAGGCCAAATCAGCAGTCATGTTCAAGTAAATAATAAATATCACTACTCACAGAAAGGAATACCAAGCAACTAAAAATTTTCCAGCTGCATTGGAGGAAGGTTTTGCATAGAAAAGAAAACCACATTTAGACTTATTTTCTAGGAAACTTGGTTCACGACGTTGAAAAACAAATTCAGGACAGGACAGGACAGGACAGCAGAAAGCAAACAGGTCAACTACTTTTATTCACACACATCAGAAAATGGCGTCGCTATAAAATAAAAATTAAAAAAACTTAGTAAACTGTAAAGAGCTCATTGCACAACAACGAAGTATATTTGCCTCAGCACCAGTCAAAAATTCGAGTAGTTACATCAAGCTAGAGCATGTGATGAACAACAAAAGCAAATGTAACTAGCAAATATACACAACATTCCATTCCATTCCAAAATCCACCATGCAACCAAATTACGATACGTACAACGGCTTCACCAAGAAAATCCTTCTAATATAGTAATATCTGCTTGAATTCCATCTAACAGGAAACAAGTAACAAAATTAAACTGCGACTCAATACCTCCAATGCATCAAACAACGCAAACCTAAAAGCCCTTGAAAATTCTGGAACTTGACAACTGCATCACCTATAAGGTTTACCCCATTCATGTCAAAGTAACCCCAATGTGATACTAAAAGTTAGACGAGTCATTGCAAATTAAATTTAAACATAACACAATCTGCGTATGTTCTCTGGATATTCCATTTCTTCAAGAACAAACTAAATCCCTTCTGAATTTGGCTTCTCCGTGAAGCGTCGACATTATATCAGCCCCCTTTTTGATTCTATGAGGGGTTTTACAAACCCACACTATTTCTTCTTATTTTTCTTTTTTCCAAACAATTTCATAAGCATTATCATATACAGGAATGCAATTCTGTACTTAAAATTTAAAATACATCCCACATATAATAAAATAAAGAATCCTAATATAGCAAACCATAGTATGTAAATTATATAATACGATTGTGTTATGAAATAATAAAATGAGTGATATAATATAATATGAAAAGTTAGGGATTTTCACAGCAAAACTCAAACCTGATTTGTCATTTCCAAAAATAGAATTGAAAAAACTAAACAAAAATTTAGGAAAGGAAAAGAATTCTGAAATTAACGAACATAATGAGGAATTAGAGTGAGATTAAAGATACCTGATGGAAGAAAGTGGTTGGATTATTCGGGAAGTCTCGAGTGAGAGTGTCAAAAAATATTCAGAGGTCCGAGGACTGAGGAGGTGATGAGGTCAGAAGGATGTTCATTTTAAAAGAAATTTTCCATTCATAGAAAATATATTATGTACATGTACGGGTATTTGCCTATCAAACATAAATGTAAACCCTTTATCTCTCAAATATTATCTTATTTAACTTTTCGCTATTTTTAAAATATGACCTTAAATATTTTTGGAGTATCTATTTAGCCAATAACTTTGGGTAATGGGGTAATTAAGGTGTATTTGGAAAGAAATCAAAGTGGATGAATAATGATGATATGATTTGATTTTTTTCTGTGTGAGAGATTTTTTAGATGAAAATTTGAGATTTTGTAGGTAGGTGATAGAACATTATTGTTTATATTATTCTTAATAAATAGATTCAGGTGTGTAGATTAGCAAAATAGATGAGGTCTTGTATTTTTATTTACGTGATTGATTAATGTTTATGTGGGCTATTAAATTTCTTTCAAAAAAATATTTATATTAAATCAAGTGGATTGCGTACTGATTTATGTTTATGTAAATGCAAAATAGAAAATTTTGGGAAAGTTATAAAATTAAGAAATCATTTATAGTTAAGTTGGGCCCTGGTTGTTATCCAAACCCGAAGAATAATGCTTTTGGGCCAAGGAATGACTTATATATTTGAGCCTGCAAAAGACCACAAAGTTTAAAAAATATTACCCCAAAGTTACATAAACTAAGTTGGTTTGCACTTGGTGGTCAAAACGTGAAGAATATACAAGGTTTGAAACTTGTGCTACACTCAGTGGATTGTTTTCATTTTATAGGTAGTCTAATACTAAAATTATACCATGATTGATGTGGAATAGGTTTAGGATCGTTTTTAAGAGATTAGAATCAAACAACAAGAAAGTTAACCTGACCAACTTTGAAACTAATCACGAGGAAGCTAAAAGGTGAACCAGCAAAAGATTAAATGAGTAACATCTTTATTTAATCAGTAGCTTCATTTAATCCGTAGCATTAATCTATAGAATTAACTAGTAGCATCAGCCAATCCATCCCATTGAATGCAAGTGAGTATCAATTAATTCGAATTAAATCCCTTGCTGCAATCAGCTTGCTTCTTTATTTCGTGACCCACCGAAGCATGGACTAAGCTGACTTGCTCTTGGGCTACTTTTCTCTTCATGGACCGTTTCCACATCAATAGTTTTTATAATTCCCTCAATTATTACATCTAATACCTTAAAGGTTATATTAAGGAATCAAGTTCAAATGATAATGATGTTTTGTATTATATGATAAATAAACATATACATAATAATTCAATATTAAATCTAATAAAATTCCTATCACTAATCTTAAAATTATATAATATATTAACTAATTATGCAAAGAAAAAAGTTAAATTTTCTAATAATGGTAGCAAAGATCACTAGAACTAATTCAAACACTTGTGGAGTTATAATTTGTTTACAGATTCCTTAGAACCATACTTTCATGTCCTAAATTCACCAAACTTTACCTTAATTATAATTCAATAACGTAATCTCAAAATCTCACAATGTAGCACTAAGAATATATGTTGATTGTTTCACTATTGGTAGCTTGGTATTCATAAGCAGGGGCTGCAAATGTTGCCTTTTCAACACATTTCATGAAACATGGTGAAACCAAACGCCTTGAAATATTGGGCTATTCTCAACGTACCCACAGGCCACAACGAAGGTTGGGCTAGCAGTGCTTAGTCCACACTTAGTATTCAATTGATCTATCTTTCTACGTCGAGTGTTTGTATACAATACCTTGAATTACTCCGCTTCATTCATTGGTTCTGCTCCTTGGTTTGTGTAGGTACACAAGAAAATACCAAGCGTACAAATTCGTGTCATATTTTCTGCGCATCCAACGATATTTAAAATTCGGATGCTCTAATTGGGTTCAGGTTAGGTCATGTCTGATTTAAGGTTATATTTGATCGGATTATGTCAAGTCAAGTTAACATTAGGTTAAGTTCGATTTTGGATTGGGTTAAGTTTTGTTTGGACTGTATCAGATTATTTACATTTACTAGTACGAGACAGGTTTGATTCGTCAAGTTTGAATCCGATCCAATTTTGAGTTCGGGTTATATTGAGTACAATGTTGGTTCAAACTTGTGCTAGATAATTTCAGATTTGGGTCATATTTGAGTCAAATAATGAATGAGTCGGATAATTTTAGGTTTGAATCAAATTTTGGTCGAATAATTATCGCCTGGGGTATTCATTCAACTAATTTTGGGTTTAGGCCAAATTTGATCAGATGACTATGAAGACAAATAAAATAAACTTCCTATAAAATTCATCCCTCATAAAGCATTACAAAATTATATAACAAAATATTCTAGAATCAAAACTACAATTATTATAAAATAATAAATTATAATTGTAATTTTAAATATTTGATGATTACATATGAAAACTAAAGATAATTTATAACGCTTATCATCTAGTGATTTTTTTATTAAAAATTTGCTTATTCATCGCATGGATAAATTTTATAATATCAACTTTGAGAAATTAAATATACTTCCTTAATTTTCATATATCATTTGTTTTGTTTCTTTAATGGAAAAAAAAAATCTTAATTCTATGCCCTCTTACATACTAAGTCTTAAGTTTAGTTTTGATTAATTAAACTTATCTTAGTCAATTTTCAATCGAGTAAAAATTAGGTTAAGTTAACTTCTAAGTTCATGTTAGTTTTTGTTAATTAATATAAGATCACTAGCAACAATGTGTCAGATAAAATCAAGTTAAATGTCATTACGACTCTCATCAATAACATATCAGGTCAACAACAAATCTAAATAAAATGGGTTACGAGTCACTATGTGTCGAGTTCATAATAGGTTGTTTCGAGTTATTATAAATTTGAGGTTCTAATGTCATTTTGAATTTACATCATTACCAAGTAGGCTCAAATTATCTATCAATTTATATAGGATTAGATGCAGGTTTGGATTTGGACCATATAATATTAAGTCAAATCGGTTGTCAATCAATATCAAGTTGGGTTACGGGCCACCGGTTTTATATATGGAATGGGTGCAAGTCGGATTAAAATTATTACAAGTTCGAGTCGGTTATTCAAATCGAATCGATTTTTGACAGCTCTAGACGGGAGATCAAGTAGAACGTTGTTAACCATGGAGTATGCAATTTTATATTTTACATTTTACATTCTCCTTATAAGAGGCTTATATGGATTTGTTGGCATGGGTTAGTTGATTTGAATTTATGGTGGTGTTGATGAGTAATTGAATACGAGTACCGAGTACCAAGAAATGCTCCGCTATGGGGTTTCTTTTGTTTTTTGGACTTGATAGTTTCGGGTTAATAGATGTTCTGAGATCATACACCATTAATATTATCGTCTGGTGGACATTATACTTTCACCAATATTTTGATAAAGCTAGGCATCGATTGATTTTTGTACAAAGGCCTAATTTGAAGGTGCCCACCTCGATCAGTCATCGGTGTTGGACTCTTAGCTCTCGGATACATGTGGAGTTGTTGACATCTTCTTCTTCAATCTTCTCTAGCTCAGCAAATCAACATTCAACATCAATCTTGGTGTCAGCTGCTCATTAGGTTATATTCCGTTAAAATAACATTCATACTCTATCCCTCTTTTAATGACCCCCTCCCCTACAAGGGAAAAAATAAATACAAGTTTGCTTGTGACTTATACGTAATATTTAAAGGATTATTTTATTTTATTTTTATTGATGGGCTTTATATAGTAACAATTATCAATTTGAATAAGTCTAATATGTAATGGTCAGTGAATCCAAATTATATAATACATTTATGTCTAATTTTTTGTCTCATTTGACTTTTTACAATTTTCAAAGCACAATTCAAAACGTTTTTATCTCTAAATTTATAAAACAGAAAAATATAAAAGCTTAATATTTTAAAAATTTATATTGAAATATATTCAACAAGATCCCACTTGAATTCATTACTTGTTATAACATAATAAAAATTTGTAGTCAAATTTTTTAAACATTAATTATATAAATAGAAAAGGCCAAAAAAAGTCAATCATATAAGTGCGTAGAGGGACAAAAAGTAGTTACCGACAAATCACTCAATAGTTGTATAAAGTTCTCCTAATTTCTCAAGACCGATTGGCTTCAAGAATTTAAGCAACGCATCTACTTCGCTGGCTGCGGTGTTGAATTAATCATAGAGAGGGTGAGATGACTGAGATCTACGGAGTACTGAGTAAAACAACTTAGACGAGTCGTTCTCACTTATCACGACATAATTGCCAAAATAATTGTTAAACTCAACATCAAACGTGTAAAGACAGCAAAATGTATGGTTTATGTAGGGCAGGTATACTACCTGACTACCTGCAAACAAAATAATACTATCCATTGCTTGTACTTGTACTTGTAATTATTATGACAGCTCTTATCAGATCTGACCCTGGTGTCTGGCGTTCGATGGGCCTTGATATCTTTAGCCACAGCTACGCTGCCGTCAATTTTAATAACAAATGCTAGATCTCTAATACAAAGAGTTACCATTCACGGCGTTTGACTATCAATTCTTATTATATCTTAATAAATAATATATTAGAATAAAATTTTCTTGAATACATCTCAATGTAAATTTTGAGAATATAAAATTTTCACAATTTTTATATTACGAATTTGGAGATAATAACGTTTAAAGTCGTGAAAGTCAAATACGACTTTCTTTTAGGGAAAGAGGGAGTACTCTTTGTTTACGCCTACCCTATTCTTAATTTTTTCTGGCCCATTATATTTTTTAGTCTCTAAAATATCGTTTTAAACGTTTTTATTTTCAAATTTGTAAAATCAAAAATTATAAAAATTCAATATTCTAAAATTTACATTAAAATGCATTTAATAAAATCACATTTGAATATATTATTCCTTATAACATGATGAAAATTTATAGTCAAATTTTTAAGACTTTGTCTTCATAAATAGAAATGAGGTAAAAATAAGGAATGAAAAGAGCAATCGTGTAGGGTCTTTAAGACTTTTAACTTTAGAATGTCTAAACTCGAAATCAATGTTAAGTTGCTAACCAAAATAACATATGTACCATGCACGTCATATAACTTTACTAATTTCTTTTATGAATCTTAGGCTCTGTTTAATATGGTGTAAAACATTTTCATTTTCCCTGAAAAACTGAAAAAAATACCAACTAACAAACAACTCATGCATAGAGGTGGGCACGGGTTGTGCCGTGCTCATCATGGACCGTGTCAGCTCGTATCTGGCCTCTTGTCATGTCGTGCCTAATTGTAGTCGTGTTGCGCTGTGTCATACTACATTTCCATAAAATTCGGCTAATGGCCTAACACGACCCACGTGCTTGGCGTGTTGTGTCTTGCCTCGTGCTGGCCTATATTTTTTTAACAAAAAATAAAAATAAAGTATACAATAGAATTGAAAAAATAATAGTAATATCATCGTGCCAAATTAATTGTATTAAATAATACTAAATAATAGCGTGCTTCGGCCATGCCTCGTGCCAAATTAGAGTGCCGCTCGCGTGCTAGTGCCTAAATTTTTTTGTTGTCCGCGGTCTGGCCTGCTGCCCACTCCATGGATAGTGTATCATGTCGTACCACGACTTTGCTTGTGTCATACTATGCTAAAAGCATGTCTGCTCGGTTCGGCACATGCCCATCTCTACTCAAGCATTTTTCATTTCTCATCTTCTCGGTAGCTTTTCTCTACTCCATACTTTATCTGTCTTAAACATTGGGGGAAAAATCACAATTTCTTTTCATCTTCTTCGAATATCATCAATTTAGTAAGTTTTATTTGAATCTCATGTTTTAATTATTAAATTATCAAACTATATCATGAATTTGAACTATTTTTATCCATTTTCGTCGAAAATAAAAAAACCGTAGATTTCCCCCCGATTTGATTGAATCATGTAAGTTTCTCATGAAATGTGGGCAATCAAAAATTTATTTAAAATTAGAGTGAAAATTTTCTTTCTGTTAGAATTTAAAATGTAAAAGTACAAACTATTATATTACAACCAATTGATTGATTTACCTATTTAATTTGTTTGCTTATTCGATTGCGAATACCTATAGTTAGCTTAAGGTTTTTCTATAATGTTGAACCAAATTTTTAGGGTTCTCTGGTTTTATGGCGATATTCTTTATAATATAATATGTTATTAATAGATCCGAGAATTGTATTGTAGATTTTATAAAAAAAAATTATTATAGCATAACAAATTTAGCTAATGACAAACAACTAAAAAATGTAACGGGAAAAAAGAGTTAAAAAATGACAAGAGAATATAATTAGACAAGATAATAGGAGTAAATGATTTTTAGTTTAACCAAACAACAGAAAATATTTAAATGTAAAATCATTTTCCATACAACTAAACAACGGAAAAGTTTCATGAGAATGGGTTTTCCACCCTACTAAACGGAGTCTTAGTCCGTAATTACAGAGGACCAAGATGAAATTAAACATGAGCTAAAGAGTTCGGTTGTGCAATAATTTGTAACCCTTATGCATGTCAGCTCTCTTTCAAACCTAAAAGTTTTGAAAACTACATTATGAAAATAACTTAAATTACTCATAATTAATAAAAAGAATCATTGCAAAACACAAGACACACATACACAATCACGTACAGAACAACAACAAAACACAGGCATTAACGAGATCAACCAGCACTACAGCACACACATGTTGTAGATGTCACATGCTTTTATTACTGCATAAAATTACAGGACAAACACTACACCAAGCATATAATATAATGCTTGATGCCACCCACGACCCAATGGATTGGTGGTCTTGCCCAGATAGCTTAGCCGATCACTTGCCGTCTTTAAGGTGATGGGTCTCGATATCCTTAGAGACAGCAATGCAGAAGTCAATTAATTTGGTGGGGTAGTGCCCCTTCTCATCTATCGTCTCAAATTCAGCAGTCCATTTCACTCCAGTTTGCTCACCCAATGGAATCACTTGGACTGTGAGAGTGAAGTTCTTGAACTCGTCCAGAAGATCTCCTTCGATGATTTTGAATCTTACTAACTTGTTCTCCTCGTCTATTAGTTCCACTAGCTCCTTTGCCACACATTTTTTCCCATCTACGATTATCCATGAATTGAAACCACCATCATTAATTCAAAATAGCTAGATTATATTATATTTTTGTAATTGTAATTTTAATTTCCTCATATTGGTTTCATTTGACTTAAATTCAATTCGTGTATTGAAGAGTTTATAATTAAATTGAAATGGCAGAATAAAAAAATCATATCAATATGATTTCATTAATAAAAAAATATAATAAGTTATGACACTGCTAGTTCAAGAGTTTATTTTGGATAGTATATGTTTCATTTCAAAACCAATTGACTATTGTAGAAGTATAAACACGTAATTCCTCAAATTTATAAATTGGTTATTATCTCCCTCTTTCTCTTTCTCTAGTATGAATCAACTCATTATGTGTATTATTTCATAGGGTTTTGATACGTGGAGATCTCACGTCAATCACCCTGGAATAGTTTAGAGAAGGGAGGAAAAAACTAACAAAAGTATTATAAACACGTCAGTAAAGCGATCATTCAATATAACAAAAGTTACCTTTTAACAAAATATATATCAGTCTTTATTTGCTTTAAGAGTGTAATTTTTACTATATTGATGAATCACTTTTACTGACGTGTGTATCTTTTGAGAAAAATTAAGGCAGTAATGTCAAAAATTCATTAACAACACAAATTACGATGTTAAAAACAAGACTAAAATTTGATGGTGGTTAAGATAAAACATTTACCGAGGGTATAATTCCAGAAGATAATAGAACCAGGCTTGCCAAATTCACCGTCGTGGACATCACAACCATGGATATTGGAGGGAGACATGTCGGAGACATGGTGAGGCCTCGTGCTAAATATTTCATGGAATATATCACCATGACAATTGATATCAACTTCTACTTCAAGCTTTCCTTTTATGCCCATTTTCTTTTTCTTTTTCTTTTTCTTCTTCTTCTTCTGGTAATGCTTACTTTAGAGTAGGTTGCTCAAACTGCAAACACTGCTGGTTTTGGACTTTTGGTGAGCATAAGCTTATGCTAACAGCCCCCTTTTTATAGATGCACCTACACTTTAAATTAGAATTATTACGAAGATACTTAGCACAACCTTTTGGTGCATCTATCAAAACTTTGTGTTTAATGTCACTTTATATATATATATATATATATATATATATATATATGGTGAAGATGTCTTCTCATCATTCTCATTTTAAGCACTTTTATGCTTAAAGTACAAAGAATAAGAAGAGATTTTTACCCTTCAAATAACATGATCCAATGCTAGATATTTCACGTAAAAAAATGGTTACTATAACAATAAAAAACAGGATCATTATAATAATAAAAAGAGTCACTATAAGTAAAAAAAATTACTTGGTTACTGTGAGTTAAAAAGGGTCACTATATATACATAAAATATCATGCGTTAGATTTAGAAAATAAAAGGCGAAAATGTCTTCTCGTCCTTTTCATTTTAAGCATTCTTATCATTTAATATATATATATATATATATATATATATAGCTGATTATCGGCCTAACGACCTCGTCAAATATTTCGGCTCCATATATAAAATTTCAATCCTTAATCGATCACACTTTTTTTTTATTTTAATATATAATTAAGATAAATCAAAACAGATTCTAATATTACACTTTAAAATGAAATGAAATCCTACATTGATGATAATGGGATCCACTGACAAATATAGTTTTCTGATATGCTTTATGGAGCATAAGTATTATATTATTTTAACATGAAATGGATCTAATAAAATTGTTGCTTATTTTAATATAGGTATCAATGAGTACTCTTTAATACGTAATGATATTATTCTAATTGAATTGCTTAACGTTGTCCGCAATTATTTGAAATTGTCCCCAAATTCTACGAGAAATGGCCTTAATGGCTGTATTTCTTAAAATAACCTTACTTCACTAGATGTCAAAGCGGCCTCACAAGGTGCCATAGTGGCGACGGGAATTGCAATAGCAATGGTGGTGCAAATTCCGACTGGGAAACTATTTTTTTATTTATTTTCCATGGTAGTTTGTGGGATGAGTATAATCAGAGGGGCGACGACGATGTTGGGGGTGGTTTGAGGGGGCATGAAAAACTGGCATCTTGTTTACACGCCTTGACGGTGTTTGGGGTGCCAATGTCAATTGCCACCGACCCCCGACAAGTTGTTTAAACAAGCTGAGACGTCTATGATTCTTTTTTCTTTTAATTAATTTGTATGAATATGTGATTAATTAGTGTTAATTTATAGTAATTATTATTAGAGATTAGTAGTAAATAAATGAAATTAGTGATATATTTTAAAAAAAATTATAATAAATAAGTACCTACTACCTAGTATTAATTAGCTAATGTACAAAAATGAAATGAAATTAGTAATATTAATTATTATTAGATATTAATAAATAAAATAAAATTAGTAGTATGTAGGAAAATAGAAATAATTAGTATTATGTACTTAGTTTTTAGTATTCAAAAAAATTATTAATATTAATTATTATGAATATGAAGTAATATTAAATAGTAGAATTATTTAGAATGAAAATAAAAATATTAATAATACGTGAAATGAATTACTATTATAAAGTACAAATTAAATGGATTTTTTAGTTACTTTGTAATGAAAATAGTTTTAGCAATTCTAAAAAATTTACTTATCATATTAGTAAAATTTAGATTACTTAATTAATTATTATTACTTAGTTTTTATCATTACATAAATAAATAAAATAATTAGTTTAAATAAATCTAAATAATTAGTTTTGTTTAGTAAAATGGAAATAATTAATTTAAACAATTAATTCCTTTATTATAAGGTTAAGGAATGAAAATTAAGTCATGAAATTTATTATTGATACTGTATTTAGTATAAATTAAAAAGTATGAAAATAAAATTAATAATATTAATTGTACTTAATTATTATCATTTAGTATCGAATGTGCATTAAAGGATGAGGTATCACGTGAAATAACCCTTTGAAAGAAGTAATAGTTCGATAACCCTTTCGAAACTACGTCTGTGAAATAATATGAAATAACCCAAAATGCTAATGCACACCCCTGACACTAAGAAAGACATATTTTGAAGCATAGGAAACATATCAAGTCATGCAAGCACCTTTTTGATACTCCAAATCAAGATAAACGAGGAGATGCTCTCAAAACGGTCATTCAGTTTGATCTCGAGGAAAAATTTACGGTCATTGACGAATTTATACTTGATATGTAAATATACATCACGTACAAATAACTTGTTCATTACAAAGTCATACGATATACACCCGTGTTATTATGATTACAATATGAAAACTCAAAATTTAAATGTAAATATATATTGGCATTACACAAAGAGTTACTGTTGAATATTTTATAGATTTGTAATGTACTTTTTTATGAACCGAATGTACATTGTAGGTACTTTCAATGATTATAAAACACATACATCTTTAATTAAGGGATATAGTTAATATTAATAAACATCCTATATATTTTCATTGAACATTTTATATATTTCTAATGAATAGTATACTCAGTACTAATAAACATTCTATATACACTCAATGCTCATTTTATTGGAATCAAATATACTCAATACTAATAAACATTTTATATATTCTAATGCTCATTACAATCAATTCAAATGTACATGTTAAATAAACAACATACGCCAGTAATTTCTCATTGAACATGTGCATAAAGATGTTTAATGTACAAAATATTTAATAATAAGGTACATTATATCATAATTATGTTGAAATACAAATATACTCAATATTCATTACATTAGAATCAAATGTACTCAAATATACTCATGGAGCATGTGCACGAATATGTTTAATGAACAATTACTCAATATTAGTGAACATCCTATATATTTCTAATGAATATTCTATATATTTCTATTAAATAATATACTCAGTACTAACGAGCATTCTATATAAATACTCAGTACTTATTATATTGGAATTAAATATACTCAGTACTAATAAACATTCTATATATTTTTAATGAACAATATACTCAGCCAAATTTGATAAAAATGTAAAATAAAGAGTCACATACTGTGATTTGTGCTAATAATGAGAGCATGGGAAAACTGACAAATAGAAGTAACGGTTTGATTTCTGCAGTAATGATTAATGTTTTTTGGGGGAAATTGTCAGTGTTCATTACAATTCTACGAGATATTCATTGCTTTTTCCATACATTAAATTCGGTGCCAATTTTATTGTGCACCCGGATGCATAGTCCAAGCATTGGCCATTAGACCAATTTTTACAAGAGGTTTTTGGTCAAATTCGAGACAATTATTTTGTGGTGGATGTAATTAATTTATTTATTTAATTTAATTGTTAAGTACAATACTATCAACAGTTCACACCATAGAATGATCATGGAAACTAGAAAGCATTCATATTACGTAAGCATTAAAATTATTAAACCTTTGCAAGTAACATAACAATATATAATAGGTGGTTTATACTGACTGGATCAAGAAAACGTCCTGATGTGCAGTCATTGTCGTCCTACGCACTATATTTAATCACCAAGAATTTTTTGCATTTCTTTAAAAGTGTCTCGTATTTTACAGAATTTACATTGTATCCTAATTTTAATTATATTATCTACTTCCACGAACTATACCCTAAATTCAATTGTCTCTATAATTTTTTTAACATCTCTCAATTGTCAATTGTCTTTATCACTTTTTCCTCGTTGATGAATTATTCTTTTAAAGGGATGCGTATTTTTTATAGAATTTAAAATGGACCCTCATTTTAATTACATTATCCAATTCCGTGTACTATACGTACCCTAATTTCCATTGTCTTTATCTTTTTTCCTCGTTGATAAATCATTCTTTTGAAAGGATGTTTGATGCGTCGTAATCCGGCCTCCACGTCCTAACCCAAATGAATGTAGGACATCTTAAATACTAATTCCTTCGTCTCTTTTTGTTCTTTTTACTTATTTTTACGTGGATTTTAAAATAAACTTAAATTTTAAATATTTTTGATTGTGTATTTATAAAATTTATAAAAAATTGATATTTGAAAAATATAAATTGAGACAAAGTTTTTAAGACCTC
This sequence comes from Dysphania ambrosioides, assembly GCA_026401315.1. Lineage (NCBI taxonomy): Eukaryota > Viridiplantae > Streptophyta > Magnoliopsida > Caryophyllales > Amaranthaceae > Dysphania > Dysphania ambrosioides. Next base: position 30,399,304 of record CM048658.1, on the reverse strand, counting down.
ATATGACTACGTTTTTTTTCTTATAGATTAAAAAGAATTTATAGTCAAAATTTGGCTCTAAAATTTAAATATTTTAAACGAGAAGAATAAAAAGAAATGGAGGGAATATCACCATGAACATAAATTATAAATGGAGATAATTAGATAAAAAGAATTTTTAAGACACTTCAAAACCTTAGAGTACTATATATGAAGAATTTTTATGGCTAAGCTAGGGAGGAGGTCAGGAAGATACGTATAATGTAGATTTGGTAAAAAAAAAATTAAGGAAACAGCCCATTTTATGAAATCGTGAAATTTCAAAGGAACATGTAAAATGTAATGGAATGAATAGATAAGAAGGTTCTAAAAGTATTCATAGGACAGCAGTTCGCAAACTTTTTCTTGGTTTTCCATTTGATTCATAGGTTTAACAGGTCATTATCGATTTACATTTGACTAGCTATGAATTTTTTTTTAATCATTGTCCATTTTGTAATATTAGCTAAAAAAATAAAGGTTATCTCATTGACTATTCATAGAGAATTGAGTTAATATTTTATTAAAAAATAACAAAAAGATTTATATTGGCTAAAAAATAATGGGATCAATAAAAAGATAAAATAAGGATATTTTTATCCAAAATTTATGTTATTAGTAGTAAATATTTCAAAGTGGAGAATTTTTTATAACACCCGTTTAGAAAATGGAGACAAATATAAATAAATAAATTTTCACTTATTTTCATTTTTTAAAAAAAACAATCATGAATTTTGAAGTAGGAAGAATATTAATGGTTAAACTTATAATATTCTCGCTTCAATCCTCCAAACTTCTCTTCCCATAAAGTTCGAGCCTTTTAAAAATGATATTTATTACTCCATTTATTTCTTTTTGTTCTTCCCATTGATTTTGACATAGATGCAAAAGTAAACTTAAATTTTAAATATTTTCAAATGTGTGTTTGTAAAAATTCATAATAACTCATTTTTTCTTATAAATTAGAAAGAATACATGGTTAAAGTTTAGCCTCTAAAATATACAAATTTCAAACAAAAAAAAAACGAAGGGAGTACCAAAAAGCTATTGCAACCCTCTTCTAATCAATCAGATAGAGTAGCTAGCTGTCGAGGTCGAACATCTAATATGATTGAAAATGTTCTTTTCACCGAAACTTCTCGAATCAAAACATTCCCTTTGACAATAATACACCTCTAGTATTTATAACTACACTTGGTGAATAGACTAAATTAACCTTACAGGATATGACTAGGTTAAAAAGATTGATTCGAGGCAAAGGGGAAAGAGAAAAATCAATCAAGTTTCTGTTGAGTAGGGAGCAATACCTTTCATTTTACTCCAAATTAATCATGCATTTATATGCCATATCTCTAATAATAATAATAGTAATAATAATAATAATAATATTAATAATAATAATACTCCGTATGTAGCTGGCTTTACTTCATGATTGACTTACTATTTTTGCTTAACACACAATAAAAAAATTACAAGTGCATAAATAGCAAATTACGTACACAGCCATGCATGCCATGCTGATCAACAAACCATATATTACAAGCTAAGTCGCACATTTATTATTGCATACGGAGTACAATACAGGAAAATATACACATATATGCATGCATTGCGCGCTCTTAAATAGTGCGTGCATGGTACCATCAGTGCGTTCGATCTCCTGCGCTGATGATGATTATGCTTTGAGGTGATGTGCCTCGATATCTTTGGTGACATGAATGCAGAAGTCCATTAACTTGGTAGGGTAGTGCCCTTCATCTTGTGTCGTCTCAAAATCAACAGCCCACTTCACCGCAGTAAATTGAGCCGTTGGAATTACTTGAACAGTGATGATGAAGCTCTTATACTCATTCAGAAGATCTCCTTCAATAACTTTGAACTTCACTAACTTGTTCTTCTCATCTATTGCTTCCACCAGCTCCTTTGCAACACATTTTTTCCCATCTGTCGTAACTCAAGAGTTATCACCGCTAAATTTTTGCATGGATGTCAAAGCAAATTTATATTTTAAATATCTTCAATTGTGTGTTTGCAATATTTATATATAAAGTTGATATTTGAAAAATATATATTGAAACGAATCTTTTAAAATCCCAAATGATTATGTTATTTCTTATCGATTAGGAAAAATTTATGGTAAGCGGAGGAAGTAGTATAAGTGAATCGCCTTATGAAGCCTATTTACATTATTGTTTCTTTGTAGGGTAATTTTAATCACAACAACCAACCAACTACTCTAAATAGTTAGATGATATACTGTTTTACACTTTTACATAGCTTAAGTACTTCGTTAGACCTCAATTTATTTAGCATTCATCATTAATGAATATCTCTAGTTACGGCAACCATCCTAATTTCATTTATTTTTCTCGCGTTCTTAATTTGACCATTAATATCTTCTCCTATTATATACTTCAATTCGTACGTGCTATAACTTTATATATACTTAGCCATAACTCATAAACACTTTAAAAGAAAGTATTTTTGAAGACAAATAAGCAATGGCCTGGATAATTTAAACACCAACATAATAATTTAGTGGGGTTTCAAAAAATTACCGAGGGTATAATTCCATAGAAGAATAGAGCCAGGCTTGCCAAATTCACCGTGGTGCACATCACAACCATGAACTTTTAAGGGTGACATCGCCGAGATATGGTGTGGTCTGCTACTAAATATCTCATGAAAAATATCACCATGACAGTTGATATCAACTTCAACTTCCAGTTTCCCCTTTATGCCCATTTTCTTTTTTCTTACAACGGTAGATTACTTTGAGTAAAATGGTTTTGGTGAAATGGTTGTGTAGTATGCTCCCAATTTATATAGACAATGACAAAGGTAGAAACCTTATATTATAAGTATAAATAATGTTTATATATATATCTTTTGTTGGTCACATCTGTTAAATTGTTCATGTAGATGCCCAATAATCTTCTTTCGCCTGACAAATATCAGGCAAGCAGGTAAGAAAATGAGTCTGGATGGGCCATGTATTTTAGACATGAGCCTACATTGCTCTATTTTCTTGAATTCTCATAATCTGAAACAGTGAAACTTATTAAATTTTAAACAACTTGAATCAATCATTAATTAGCTGTGAGTTTAGACAATAATAATAATACAACTTAATTATCAGAGCTTGTTATAGTTGTGAATTGAACTTAAATTATATGAATGAACTTAGCCTAGAAATTAAGTTATCAAAACTTATATACATTTATTATTATTTTTTTTTATTATCACTGTATAAAACTTATTATCTCCAAATCTTATTCATTAACTAAACTTGTATTACGTATATGATACTTCCTCTGTTCTTTTATTTCCTTCTTGTATTCCCCATTGGATATTTTCGAAAAGTTTTTCACATTTAGAATAATTCTTTTTTATATGATATTTTATAACACAAATAACCTCATTCCACTATTTACCCATTGAGTATTGTATTTTTTTTTATAAATGACATTTTCTGTTCCCTAAATATTAATAAATACAATTAGTCTACTTGCATTACTTTTGATGGAATCTCTACCCTTTCACTTGTTTTTATTTAATGTATTTTATAGAATCTTTCTCTTCTTAATTACTCTATTGGGTTCTTCCCTGATTCCAAACAGAAAGGGACAAAAACGGAGGGAGTATATATGATTGATAATTAATACATATATTGTGGTTAAAATAATATAAAATATATTCCGTATTTGTAAGGATTTGAGATAACGTACAATTTCCTATTCCAACCAAACAAATTAAATGATCTTCCCATTACCTAGGAAACAAATGTTCATATGCAGTACTGCATTACGGGAACTTTGAAAAAGAACTGATACTCTCACTTTCTAGCTACGTTCGATCAACTAGACGATCACTTCTAATTAGGTACTCTTCGCAAAAAAATTTAAAATTTTTGTGAGATGTCTATTGGGTAAGTTTTAGCAATTGTACCCTTCGACCTGTATATGTTCTGCCAAATTTTCATGGTAGTCATGCAATGTACCAACTCATGGGTACATCCTCGTTCCCGTTTGAATTAGCGATTTCTTTTGTACCGATTTAAAATTAAAGTTACGTTATTTGCTAATAAAGTTGTACTAATTTATTTGCTAATAAAGTTGTACTAATTTAATAGACATGCATGAAAGTACGTACACCATTGGAATATAAACGTTGTACATTTAGCGTAGGTCTAATTTTTTACTTTTACTTTTTTTTTAAATAATAAAAATAGTCTTATACTACGTATATGTTTACAAAGAATATTTCTGAAATAATTTTAGAATTTCTCATTTTGACAATCACTCCCCACGACAACGAACCCTTCTATACAACGATCACGATCAAGGCCTTAGCTTCGGCTAGCTATCCTTGCTGCACGCCCAATGATCAAGCTCTGGGTGGCGTGGAATCGGAGCAACCAACGTACTCTCCAGTACTAGTCCATTCATTCACCACACCCTGGGAACAGCATGAATCGGCTTTCATTTGGCCAATCTCACTTCCACAGGGTTATCAACTCAGCTGACCGCTCCGGCTAGCTAAGTGACCGTGTGCGTAGCACAAATTGAATCTTTTCTAATGTATTGAGACTTTATGAAACACGCACAGTACTTGCGTTATCACGATAGGTATGCATATGTGACTATTGATTGCAAGGTTGTTTAACTTCTGTATAAGTAAAACTAAAATTTTTTATGGACAATGTGTCCAATTGTTAACGATTGCATAGTAGGAATGAATTAAGTAAAAGTCTAATATATGAAGCTCATTTAATATGATATTTTAGATGATACAGTCTCACCATGTATTTGATGCAACAAAATTAAAGTACGAGACTTATTTACTTGATGTCCTGTGGCTGAGATATAATGTCCTGTGTCTAAAATTTATTGGCCTATTTATCTATCCATATATGAGATATAATATCTAATACTAGAAAATTATGGACCTATATTTGAGATATAATGTCCTATATTTACAGATATATTGACCTGTATATGAAATATAATTCGGCAAATATCTAAGATATAATTAATGTCATAAAACTCATTGACCTATATTCAACATATAATGTCCAAAGACTCATTTACTTATTGAGATATACGTCTTGAGACCTAGTGGCTTATATTTGAGATATAATATCAAATTTCTGAGAGTCATTGAGATATAATATCTAATATACAATACTCATTTGATGCAATATGTTATACTTGTACTCTTGTTGTCCAAAATCCTAGACTAATTGTCCAGCATATGAGACTCTCTACCAAAAATCTAATACCCAAAATTTGACACTCGTTGCCTATTATATGAGACTCGTTATTTTATAAAAATGGGGAGAAATAATTACTTGTTGCTACCTACAACCTACCTTCCCATCTTCCAAAGGGAGATGCATCAGTCTAATATCGTTGAAGAGTTCGTGTCCATTGTCCACCAACACACTTTCTTGAGCATTGCCTCGTCCAATGACATTTGAATTATCCTTTTTTTTAAAAATACTCTCTGCTTCTTTAAATATTAATGTTGTGATGGAAGGACGAAGAAGGGAACTATTACCCTCATTTTGGAGTAATAGTCACCCACCCTCCTCTAGTGTAACTATTTTCCCCAAAATATAGAAAATAATTTATATTTATTTACTTTTCAACACACCATCACTACATAATCTACTTTTAATAACACCATCACTCTCTTATTTTTCCTTGTATTCACATTCATTTTCTTATATTTGACTTTTGTTACCATATTAATATATTACTCACATGATCTCCCAAGCATGTCATAAACTTGTTTATATGCACGTATAAATTTGTGTATAATGATCATATATGGAAATATAGCGTAAAATTGTGTATATATAAACATAACTGCTGACATCGGCAGTGCTGATCCGATCCAAAAAGAAAATGGTTTACAAAGATATGGCAGTTTCAATTCTGATATGATTTTCTTATTTGTAATTATGAAACAATCTCATTGTCAACGAACAATTATAGACAATCGAGAGTGAAGATTTGATTCATAATATGTCATGCATGATAGACAAGATAGGCTGATTCCCACATTTTCCACCTAAAAGGTTCCCGACAGGAATTTAATTGTGCATTAACTTATTTGTATGGTGACCCTTGACAGTGACTGGTGCGTCAGTAGCCTCTTCAGAGCAGTTGGACTGTCTATTAATTACATTGTCAGAATGATTAGTATTAGCACGATAAGATTTGAGTTATTGATTGATGAATGAATTGGAATGAGGTAGGACGTGATTCATGTGATACTAATTAGTCAAATTTATCATGAATCATGTGATCCTTAGTTAGTGAGTAGTGATCGAATATGTTATGTGTTTTTATTTGAACTATTTCCTTACCTGAACTACTGGTAGTATGTAATAATTAATATTCATGGAGTATGCGTCTTTGCTCATACCTCATCAAGTGTTACGTTGAAATGAAGAATGATTCTTGAACCATTCAATTCCTGAGCTGTATGCTTAACCCCTCACCTTGTTATATTGGAGAATGATGTATGCATTCGTAGCTGAAAGTAGATGCATTAAACTTGAACAAACGTAAATTTGTTTTGCTTGATCAGCCTCTGGGGCTTGTAACTGATGTATTATTTGATAAAAAAAAAACCCCTTATTAGCTTGTGAGGATATGAACTAAAGAATTATAGGTCCTACAATTAAGCGCTTAAATGAATAAATAGTTTATCGGGGGTAAATAATAAAGATTATTAATTCGGTTTAGTTAGGTAGTCTTAATGATTTATTAGAAACCAACTAATACTTGCAGTGTAATTAACAATTAAGCTTGCTGTTAATCATCCGCAAAAATGAACATGTAGAACAACAAATTATCTAGAGGCTTGTTATTTATCGCCCTAAATTACTCCAACCGTCCCCCTAATTTCTTATACTACATACCCTCCACCCTCCTAACCCTTATCCATTCATTAATTCCCTTTCATTCTTTACCACCACCATCACCATCATCCTTGCCACCACTCGCCGCCGCCGCCACCAAAGCCCATGAAGAAGTCATTTCCTTCATCGAAAATATTTCCGAAGTCATGAAATAAGGGTAATAAGTAATACCATTGCCGTCAAAATCTTATGTCGGAACTTATTATAACAAAAAACAAAATTACTTACTAATTTTTTAAAAAAAAAAGTTAGGCTGCCGAAAGGTTTGCCGTTTTTTTAGACGACAAGCGCTCTAGCAGCCCGATTTTTTTTCCGTTTCCAATTAATGTACTTTACCTAGTTAACAAACTTTTTTTTTAAAAATAAAAGTCGGGCTGTCGGAGGGCTTGCCGTTTTTCTAAGACAACCACTCCGATAGCCGAACTTTTTTTTTCTTTTCCGATTAATGTAGTTTACCTACAACGTTGTGGTTGACGGCTCATCCATAATTTCGGGTTTTCGGCGTTAAGAAAACGATTTTCGTATCGTGGTTTACGGGTTTCTGACAGGTGTGATGGCTGACGGCCTAGTGGTAAGAAATTGTATTAAGATTCGTTTTTACGGGAAAGTAAAGTGGGAAATAAGAATTAAAGTGTAAAAAGTTTGATTTTATTCAAATGCTTTAAAGGGAAAAATCGTCGTTGTGGGGGCAATTTGATTAATTTTGGGGCGACATTTAACGTTCCATGTTATCTTTAGTCTCGAGAGGTGTATAATGCATATATATACATCTAGATCATCTTCCAGCTCGCTTCGTAAATATTAGCAACTTATTTGGTGATGATGCCTCGTGATATGGCATGTAAGTAGCTTAGTTTTGATAAATTCTTGGGGTTGTACTCATATGATTTAGGATTGAGTCGTATGTATGACCGTATGAGATCTCTTGTCCTATGGCTCTTAACTAGTGCCTCATCTTACGTCCCACCTCTTCGTGGTTATTAGAACATGTATCATATTTAAAGCTTCTGGTGATCTGAACGTATATATTGTGAGTTGTGACTGGAATGATTTCACAAAAGATGAGACAAGTTCAAGTTTGAGCAAACATGATTATGATGATTTACATATTCTAGCAGCTATAGAGAAAACAAACCCCATTCAGGAGAAGGATCATATTCTCTATCAAAGAGCGAAAAGAGTGTGGGCTTCATCTGCTTTGCATACAGAGCTTTTGGCAATTTATAATGCATTTAAGATGACAATCAATCTTGGCCAAAGATGCGTTATTCGTATGGATAGTACTACGGCAATCCCATGTCTTCACAATTCGTCCGTTGATGCTCATCAAGGATATCATTGCCCTTAGCGAAAAACTTCTTTTTGTTTTTTGTATTAAGGTTTGTAGAGATGCTGTTTCTAAAGCCCATAATCTAGCTGTTATAGCTAGGAATGGGGAATTCTGTTTTTAAGTTTCCCTCTGTTATTTTGTCAAAAAAATATCATCAATAGTAGATACTACTGAGTCTTTCTTAGTGGACGGTAGAAGTTAGATACCTAACTAGCCGATGAAGAAGACGAGACCAACATTCTGCACGGGGTCCTCTATTTTAACGCAAGACATCTACCTAAAAAATAGCGCAACAAAAGTAGTAAACTGAATAGTTAGATCAATGACGGCACCATAGAAAACAGTCTACTTTTACTTCCAAGTAGTGTAACAAAGAAATAAACTTGTGCATGCAGCTTGGATAGAAGTGATAATGTTCTAAAACTTGTATAGTCATTCAAATGTATGATATTTTAAACATTTGAAAATCTTTCACCTCTTCATCTAACTATGCCTAGAGTGCAGCCCCTTCATAGAACGCATCGGAACAAAATCACTGCACATAAGTTAGTGCAAACAAGCTATTAACTGTTGGAATCTAATTTGTCACTTGTATCTAAGTCTTGATATCAAAAACGATAGCTTGCCGCATTGATACTTGGGAATTTACGGTAATACTCCTAAACTGCAAACTTCTGGCTGAAGGCTGCAGATTGCAGCAGTTCAGGTTGTGCTGATAAATTTAGCCCTGCAAGTTTGCAACATACATCTTTGGCGCAGAAACAGTCAAACCAGCAAGACTTCGGGGAAGGGAGCTGATAAATCATACATAGTTCTTAAATAAATTGATTTTATGTTTTTGGAGCCAAAGTAAGTGTTCCCATTGCTATATCTCCTACAATCTACATATCAGTTTCTTGCTGGTGCGTGTTATGCTTATGGTCATTAAAGTAGTGCTTGTCCTTGTACATAACACTTCCAATCAGCCTTGAAGTCCCTTAACCTACAATAACATTTGGGCCCTAAAGATTAAAAACAGTCCCAGACAGACTATTTGTAGCAGACAAATGTACACAATAGTTTTGTTCAATCTGATATTCAACTGCAGAATGCTGGAGTGATGGACTTCCTAAGTCAGTTTTGCTATTTTTAGACCTAAATTAAATATTAACTTTGGAGCTTTTAAATGTACTGTAAACATGTATGACTACTGGAACATTGGAACTAGGACTAATAAATATTTCTGCTTAAGTGATGCAAGGAATCATTTATGTTCATAGATTATTGGTTAAGAGTTAAAATGGTGCAGATCCAATAGAGCACTAAATGAACAAGCAACTGACTACTGTACTTTGTACTGCCTTACAGATAAAAGATAAATTCAAAAATAGAAGAAATTATAGAAATAGTAATCCAAATCAACATGCTTTAATAAACATGCAGGAAAGGAACCAAAGAAAATTGATACAGGCCGAAAAGTGCAGGAAGAGGTACAGAGATAGAGAGAAATTATATAGACCATGCACAAATGCATACAACCCACATTTTACCTGACTGAACAGGACCTTCTGATATATGTTATACAGATCCTTTTCCTTAGCACTTCAATTAACGCAAACGTTAATTTCAGTGTTCTCACCTCAGTTGAGAAAGTAGAGATGACAAATGGTTACCACACAAAATAAAAATATACCTTCAAAAGAACTACCTTAAATTATGTTCTGGATTTCTTCAAGTTTCTTCAGAATCCCAGCAGGACTACTTTCAATTCAGCTGCGATTTTCCACTGCAAATACATTGGCAGAGTAGGAAAATTCTTACATAGATCACCATCAATCACATTCTACAAAATCATTTACAAAAAACAGCATTTATTAGAGACAAAGAAGTAATAGGCCGGGGATTTCTGATTTATAGTCATGTAGCATGGCAATTTCCTTTTCTTACAGGTCAAACAATGGCTGTTGTGGGTAGCAAACTAGCAATACTTACCAAGACAAAGATTTGATTTTACTTGTAAAACAGCAGTCAATTAGGCTAAGTTAACAGACATTAATGCCAAGACCAAGAATGGAAAATAAGCAACAAGCATACCTTAACAGGAACATTAGCAGATCCGTAGGCCATATGATCTCTACCTCACAAAAGTGGATGCTCCTTCCTAATATGCATTTCCAAGTGAGAAAAAAAAGTCAACGTCATCATGAGAGGTGAAAGGAAGAATTGCTCCTCAGGCTACCCATCATAGTCTCATAAATAATGCATTCTCCACCACCAGGGATAAGACATCTCTTCAGCAAACTTGACACCACATCATCCTCATGAAACTGTACAATCTCCCTCACCTTGTTGGGAGCTCGATTCAGCTTATTCATTGCATGAGTTATTTTTCCACCGGATGGATCTTCTTCAATATCAGTGGAGACATCCTGTGGCAGCCGGACAAAAGATACATTTCCGAACTTGTCTGCACTAACTACAGTATCAAAATCTACATACTGAGATGCAGTTAGCCATGTAGGATAAAAATCATCAGCAGATGTGTAGAGCTAGTTCTAATCCCGTGTATACTTGCAGTAATGGAATGACTGCAAAATTAAAATAATAAACACTAATCTCAAACACTGTCAAATCCATGCCGATTAGTAAGCCTAAGAATCTATCTCACCCTGCAGAACCAAAAGAAAATAAAGGAATTTTTTTCATGCTATGTTTTCGTTTATGCATTTTATTCTTTGACGTTTGCATATAATGTTTTGTCTTCTACTAAGGGGGAGATTGAAGACTCTACCTTGATTACTAACGTTTTTATGTTTAATGATGGAAACCAAAATGCAAAGTTAAATAGAGTTGAAAACATGATGAAAACCAAAATGCATAGAATTGACAGTGTGATGGAAGTAATGGAAACTAAAATGCAAAGTTTTATGCACTTTGTCAAAGGATGAGATTAAACATTTGAGCCACGTTCTCAAAGTTTGAGCAACGTCCTCAAAAAAGTCAGCATAGTTCAAAGCACTTTGTCAAAGAATAAGAATATTCTAATTGCCTAAATCTTGTGTTTTTATCCTCTTATGTTGCTTATTTTATTCTTTAACTTAACTTATTTAAACATGTTTTTATTGTCATAAAATATCTCTTGATTTTAGTAAATGAATGATGCCCATATATGCTGAAGATTCTTCAAGTTAATTTTGGTAGTTACCAAAATTCAAGCATCTTTATTATGGAAAAAGGAATTTGTTTGAAGCTTCATGTTGCAACAAATTAAGTGGACAAATTCTTGCTGTAAAATATTCAAAAGACATCAATCTTCAACAGCCACAAAATCAACGATTCTCTACAGGTATATTGGAGGAAATCTTGCTGAAATTATTGAAGGAAAATCAGATTTTCAGCAACCCATTTTGAGCCTTCTCTCAACGGCTTTGTGCTCAAGTTCAAGTACATATTTCCAAGATTTGAAGCTGAAAAAGTAAGTGACAAAAAGTGAGGCAAGAACATAAGCTTTAATCGAGAATATCAGTCACAAACTATAGCAACAAAACTTCATTATTTTCTCTCTAGTTCCATAAACCTTATCTTGTATTTAGATTGAGAGAAAATCAAAGTATAAACTCTTTAGTGTTTAAAAGAATATTTTGAGAGTGTTATACTAAGAGTATACCCATAATACTCAAAGGTATAGAAAAAGAGAGAGAGATTTTTATTACTAGGATTTGAGATGCTAAAGTGTAGTGGGGTGTTATGGAGGAGAAGATGGGGATTAAGATCTTTTAGGTAACTTTAGGTCTCTAAGGAAAGTAATAAAAGAGCAAGTTAAAGTCTAAGGGTTGGACAACCCTAGACAGAGATGTAGACAAATTAGTTGCCAAACTTCATATCAAATTACCGTGTTTTGTCTCATTTGATTTCTGTCTTTATTGCTTACGTTTTATGTTTGTTTCGTTCATTGATCAAAGCAACGAACAATCAAAGCTTGAGCAAAAGCATTTGAAACCAATTTCAAAGCATCGACATCCATATTCAAAGATAAGTCTTAATGCTTATATTCCGCCTTTGAAAGTCAATTTAAGACCTTGAGCTCCTAAATGCAAAAATCGGGCATACTCTATTCACCCCCCTCTAGAGTATAATTGATCATATTCTATCTCCATATTGATTCTTCAATCATGAGCATGTTCCATATCAACATTACCATTCTCAATCATTCCAATTCTGAAGCATTTCTCTTGTGCAACTAATGCTCGCTAGTCATTCTCAGTTATCACCGGAAGTTTTTGATTCTGATGAAGCACACTTTTCCTTGGTGTGTAACTTCATGGGACTATAGTTTGACTAAATGTTTCACAAAGCCGAACAACAGTAAATGCCTTGAGTACCTCTGCACCAAGGATATCAACTAAACCTTCTACCCATTGATCAGATGAAAAAGAGGCAACAAAATCAAGCATTAACAGACCATTCATAATGACCTCAAAGTAAATGAGCTCCCCCCACTAAATGCAATGACAACTTGAAGAATATTGTACCCAATCATGACTTTTTTCTTATTTCATGGGGTTCTCCATTCATTAATAATCCCATCTTCCTTAATGTGCCTAATACATGAGGATATACTTGTATTAAATAATCAACGCCAGTCAATGAATTAAACTACAAGAGAAAGCGTACTAACCAGAGACACGCTGTTAGAAACTTCTTCAACGGTCTCACCAATTGAAAGTACACGAGAGGCACTAGCAAAATAGACTACAATGTAAGCATCGAAATCATCATTGGCAATTTTCTTGGCTGTTCAAACCCCATTTGGCGCACCAGAAAGTAGCGAGGTAGCCATCTCGGACTCTCGTTAACTCTCAAATCAGGCCTTAGATTCCTCAGAGACAAACGAGGACCTTGCATCCATTGTTGGCATCATAATCTCAACTAAGTCTACCTCAAAAAAGGTTCTTCAGCCTCCTAGGCTGGAAAAACAAAGGCTGAAAATCGTCCTCAGTACAACAGGTTCCAACGTGGATTTTATCTCTTAACACAATTGATATTGAAGATTTGGACGGGAGAGTAGAGTTTAGAGCTTACTGGTGTCGTAAGGGCGGAGGAGGTCGAAGAGTTGGCTGCGTGCGTCGGGCCGGGGATTTCTAGGTATTTGTCGCCGGAGAAGTTGTCGGAGATGGAGGAGGTGAAGCTGTTTGGTTTTTGGAGGGTTAAGTTGCAGAGAATGGAAGACCAATACTTTGCAACCTTAAACCCTCATTTTAGATTTTTTACTTTTTGTAGCAGTGTAATTGTGGACTAATTTTTTCAAGATTTATTTTCAAAATTATTTTAAAAATAAGTTTTGGACAAAAATATTTTTAAAAATAAGCTTGGTTAAATGTTTTCAAAAATAAGTTTTGGACAAAAAGGTTAGCAATTTTGGTTAAATGAAATCGCTGTCGTGATTTTGTCTTAAGTGAATTGGGCTGATCCTTTTTATTAATTAAAAATCACTACCCCATACTAAAATTTTGCTCCCCTATTTTAGTAAAAAAAATTAAAATAAAATACAATTGTATGGGATAACAATTTTGATTAAAGTTTTTATAATTTTTTAAAACCGTTGTCTGGAATAGTGATTTCGGTTCAAATAATTGAAAACACACAGATAGCATTTGAGTCAATCCAATTCGAGCTGAATCAAAATCGTTGCATGGAGCTGCGATTTTACTTGATTTCATCTGAATTTGTAGAAGCTTATTTTTAAAAATATTTTGGTACCGAGTCTACTTTTTAAATAAGTTTAAAAATAAAGCTTTAAAAAATTAGTCATAATGGTGACGTGTCCGAGGTTTATCTCTCGATAAAAATAGTAGTAATATTGGTTTTGGGTTAATTAAAAAGTAATGTGTTTTTAAAAAATTATTTCCCATTTTATTTTGGGATATTGCTAAAAATTAATTTTAACTTTAATTCATATGAACTGATACTGTAATTACTAATAAATTTAGCAAAAGAGAATTTTTTGGTGGTAATAGAAAAAATTTAGAATGACAAATCGTAATTTCATACCCATTTGAGATGATAATGAGCGCCATTAGAAATCAAGAATGCAAGTTTGACGAGGTTAACATAAATGGTGATGAGTTTTATCTTTGATATTTTGATGAAATTAACTTTATGAACATAAATTGTGATGAGTTTTTATCACAGATGATGGTGAGAATTCAGAGTCGTTTCCCCAATTTTTCAAAGTTGATAACGTTTGTGGTGGATAACGACTTAGAATTTAGATTTGGTCAATGGATTATGGGTTAGGGCTTAGGAGTTTAAGATGGACTTTTACCCAAATTTTGGCTCATTTAAGCCCAAATACCAGCTCTCGAATTTTAGGCTAGGCTCACCTAACCACCTCCTAATCTCGTAAAGTCGTATTCATATTCCAATTCCTCAATTTTTTTTTTGGTAACGAAAAAATAAAATTACACACAAGAAATATATCCAATTCCTTATTTAAGACACAGTATTCGCCTACTTGAAATATATCCAATTCCTTATTTAAGGCACACTATTCGCCTACTTGCAATGTGTTATGTACACTTGAACCGGTTTATTTTTTTCACCTTATTTCAGAATGTCAAATGCATTAATTATAACAAAACTATGAAAACTAGACATTCAAATATAAATATCCCTTGCCAAAAAAAATATACATATCAATATGGACTAAATAAATTTTCAATTTTAATTTGAAAGGTAGGAACCCTAATATCCAAAAATCCTCATGTCTATAAGGCATAGCCCTATGAAACAGGAGGGGGAAGGGTGGTCAGGGATCCTCATCCCCAAGCTCCTTGAATCCCCCTTTCAAGGATAAAGGGTGAGAAGTCTGAGAACTTTTCTATTATACATAAGTATCCCATTTAATACGAATTTTTCTTACACTATTGTTTTTGGTATATTGTCCAAGTATAGTCAGTTCAGAGTATCAATTACATACGCCAAATCAAACCAAAAAAATATAAGACGTACTGGACCAAATTAACCAAACTTATATAATTTAGATTAAAGCATCTTATATAAGGTGAAAGAAAACAAGTTCAATATTTTGTGTCCAATAGTTGTACCATTCAGTACTCCATATCTTCATTTTAGTCATATATTAATATTTAGGTTAATTAGAAACCAAAGCCTTTAAGAATTTAATCATATTAAAAAATCACAAGTGCTTCGATTTTACTTGAATCGAAACATACAATTAAAGGGAAGAAATTAAACCGTTTTCTACTAGCGTGAAACTTTTTTTTTTATTTTTTTAATGAAGGATCACTATTAGTACTTGATATAAAAGGGATGATTATAATCAATGAAGAAATATATTAGAAAGTCCTTGTACAAAGCTGGCAAAGGAATCTGAACATAAATGAAATCAAAGAACAAAAGCAATATTCTATTCCTATCCACATGCATCTCTTCCAGGGTCCTTGGCTTGGTTGACATTCAACAACATTGATGATGACCTACTATACCTTGTTAGCTTTTCCTTCACATATCATACGTACGTTGCTTCGTTTCTCATAGTCATATTACTCCACCTTGTTAGCTATATCTCTTTCACAAAGGCGTATTGAGTGACGATTTCTTCAACATACATACATGCTTCCTGTCGCATGATAATTAATCACTGCACCAAGCTGAATGAGGCTAGCTTGTTTCTTGTCTAATATAATCTTGAATTATTAATTCCGATCCAACCAACAAACGTCGTCGCTCCAGCTAAATACACCTAGCTTCATTCTTCTTGTGGTTCCATGGTTAACCCACCTTGAGATCATATCCAAGAAAGAAGCTGAACTCATTGATGTAAAAAAAAACATACTAATCACCCCCAAAGTTTAATTTAACCACACCCAATTCAACAATTAAGAACAAAGATATCGTATTTACATCATGCATCTTGATATACTATGATCGTACCACAATTTTAATGAAGCAAGAAAAAAAAAAAATTGATGATCGAACTAGCTTAGCTTAGCTAGCGCGTTTGTTCTATGCTAGCTAGCTAAATTAAGTCAAGGAAGCTAAACCACCTTGCTTCATCATTTTCTTGAATTCTTTGAAACTAACCATACCATCTCCATCCCCGTCAACCTTCATGATCATAAGCTTACAATCCTCTGTGTTCCTCCCTTGGTTAAGCCCAAGGGAGCCGAGGACGGTCCCTAGCTCGTCGACGGAGATAAACCCGTCTCCGTTCTTGTCGAACACGTTAAAGGCCTCCTTCATGTCCTCCTCGTCGGACTGATCATCCTCTTCTCTAGCCATAATGAGGCTATAGAGGGCTTGGAACTCGCTCCCATCCACGCAACCATCGCCATTGACGTCAATGCGGCCAATCATTTGTGTGAGATCGGCGTCGGGAATGAAGATACCCATGTTGGTGAGCGACTCACGTAACTCGCGCATGGTTATCCTCCCGTCTCCATTTTGGTCGAACATGTCGAACACACGTCTTACCTCCACCGCATCCATTGCCTTCGTGGTGGTATTATGTGGCCTTGGTTGTTCTTGTTGCGGCGGTTGCAAGGACGAGGGAGTCGGGGGGCTCGCGTGGTCGGGTGGCGGTAGGCTCTCGGGGGTGTGGGAGGAAGTGTTGGCGTTGGGGAGGAAATAGGAGGAGATGGGGGAGTTAAGAAGGGAAGGGAAAGAGAGGGAAATGGTAGGCATTTTTTGGTGGGTTTGTCAACAAGTGGTGGGTATGCAGTATATGTGTTTGTTTCTTTAGGAAAACAATTGAATGACAATGGCAAAGATGGTTTGTGTCCTATAAATGTACGTTGGGCTGTGAAAGGAGAGGGTGGGATATACTAAATTAGTGCGATATCAATGTGGTCGGTTTATTACACTGACGTTATAAATTACTCACAAGTAACAAAAAATATTATATACGCTAGACACATTAACTTTATTATGTATTCCGTTAAAGTAATTTTTTAATACAATAAAAGTTATCTCTTAATATAAAATATGTCAATATTTATCATTTTTTTGAAAGATATCACTTTTGTTAAACTTCATGATCATAATAAACATTACGCCGTAAAAAATACTCTGTATGTACTTAGCCACAAGCCCAAAACACTAGCTATTAGGGGTGCTTATTGGGTTGAGCTACTCGCGAGCAACTCGGACTCGACTCAGTCAAAATTCGGTGAAAGCTTGACCTGATTGAACTCGACTCGAGATTGAACTTGACTCGATAAGTTAACGAGCCAAATCGAGCAAATCAAAGCTCGACTTGAAAAGCTCGTGAGAAACTCGAATTTTTATTTATAATATATATTTATAGAAAAATATACTTAAAATATAAAAGATGGTTTGATATATAAACCAAAAGTCTCACATTAGATTAAAATGAGCTTTAATTGATCATTAATCGAGCCCGAGCTTTAAACGAGCTTTAATCGAGCTCGTTTAAAATTTAAAACGAGCTTTAATCGAGCTCGTTTAAAATTTGAAACGAGCTTTAATCGAGCTCGAGCTTGAGTTGAGCTCGAGAAATGAGTTTTCGACTCGAGCTCGAGCTTCGGTTTTTTAGCTCACGAGCTTTTGAGTTCAAGTCGAGCTCGAGTCGAGCTTAGCCAAACTCGAGCTCGACTCGGCTCATAAGCACCCCTACTAGCTATGTTCACAAACGCTACACATCCTAAACTAACTGCTAAGTTTCATATAGTTGTTTCAAATTATTCATTCCTAGCTTGCACACTAAACCTCTTAATATATAGTGAAAATTGACAATATAGAATGTAAATTACACACATATTTTTTTAAAATTTTAATATTTGTTGTAGTTATTACATAAAATTCAATGTTCAAAGTTGAAAGTTGAAAGTTGAAGGTTAAAAATTCAAAAAGAATATCAATAAATAATTAGCATAGAGTTAAATTTATAATTAGGCCTTGCCTTTTATTTAATTTAGTCTTGTGACAGCTTGCTACTAAATGGTATTGGTTGCTGTCAAATGAAGTTATATACTCCCTTTAAACAAAGGAAAACGCGTTGTTATAATTGTTGCTGCTTTGGTGACTAATAATTATAATGTGGGGGCAAACCTTAGCTAAGATGTGGGGATCACTAATTTAATTAGTTCTTTTTATGTATGACTATGATCAATGAGTTAGCTAGAGGGAGTGGGAGACAGAGTGAAAGCTTGTTACAAGATATATGACCGTTGATAACGGATCTTATATTTAGGGACGTTGGAGAATGGATTTTTAAAATACAGTTGGTTTAGGTTTGGTTGTGTATCTACACAACAACTTTGCCGCGTGATTGGTGCAGATTTTGATTGCTAACCCTCTTTTGTGCTGGGTTTTGTCCATTAGAATCATGAAATTACAACCTGATTTACAATCTTTTCAACCTAATTTTGCGTGATTTGGACTGTAACTTCCAAAGTATAAAGTAATAGGTCAAAAGTACGGAGTATAACTAAAGTTTTAAAGGATAGTATTTAAGATCCGAAATCAAATTTCATTTATATCGATTATAACCTTGTCGTTTGCATATCTCTTTACGTTAAAAAATAATCGATCACTCGTTCTAAATGTTATCTTACGTACGTAGCGCCATGAACGCTCTATTGAGTGAGATAGTACATAAATTGAAGGGATGATGATTATATAAGAGAATATGATATTTATACCAGTATAATTTTAGTTTGTATTGCCTACACAGAAACAAATTAAATTAAAACACAATATTCATATGCATCGCTGCAACTATAAATATTGTTCATGCATGTTCACTTCCACCATTCACTTGATACTTAATACCTAGATATGTATATGCACTGATACCACCTGTCCCCGTCAACCAATTTAACTTCTCCTGATGAGCATCTATAATACAAATGTCGTACTGGATCCTTGATAATCGGTGGGTTGACTTTGAACTTTGGAAGCAAATCAAGTGGTGCTGAGAGGAGGGGGCAACATGGTGATAGCCAAGATATGTGTCTTCACATGAAAGGGTTCGCTGGAGCTGATTTAAGACAACAAAGTCCTGCCCCCCATGCGGCCATGCACGCATATTCTTGCCAGATCTAACGCGCTTTATCCATTTATTTTGGAGGTAGTAGTTGAGCCATTATGGCCTACAGTCTAATATCACTCGATGGACTCGAGGATAATTTATTAGTACTCCATGTCTTATCTATTTTCTAATATTTTGAAATTTTATTTAATCTTGACTTTTTTTCATAACCAAGTTAATTATCAAAAGTACTATGTAGGTACTTAGTTTATAGAGGTGACAACAAAATTTACATGGGTTACACAAAGTATTGTATACACACGGTAAAATTGACCCTTTGAAATGACAAAAAAAATATTCTCTCAATGTTGATAAAGATTGACATATTTAGTATTGAGGGGTAGTTTTTGTTAATTGATTGAGTCACTTTACTAGAAGCATAATTAATTTATTGTATCTCGTATGCATAGAATAATTTTTGTTTGAAATGTTGAACCTATATTAACTAAAATGACATATATTGTAAATTAGAAATATATTTCATCCATTGCATCGAATTCTTTTTATTTGAGATTAAATTTTGATCAAACTATGTTGTACTAATAAATACAAGTACTAAATATGGAGTATATCATTAGGTTCATATAATTGTAGAATTTTGCCCGTTGATTCAATTTAGGAACCTTAAGCACTTCACATCACATGAAATTAATTAAATCTCTTGAAGTGATCTGATTTCTATTTAAAATCTTATAATTATCGTACAACATTCTCAAAATATGGTTGATACACATTGGATAATTCCAGCTTGCGGAAATGCTACTCAATTAGTGGTTGGCTTTATGTAGACAGAGTACGGAATATCAAAAACTTTTTCTATCTAAGGTACCTAAAATGAAAAATTTGGCAAATTAAGATAATTAAAAAATAGTTCTTTATTAATTGTTTTAAATACTAAGTTATAATTCATAGAATTAGCTATAGTTATAATTTGGAAGGAAAAAAATTTCAAATATGTGAAGTTAGGATAGAAGAGTATCAGTTGCTTTGAAACGTGATGGACTAATGGTACCAATCCAGAACTCCAGATCACTCACCAGGTTTTATTGGACCATTGGGCTGGAAATTTGTAATTTGATGCTTGATTTGTTAATTTGAAGGGAAAAAGCCCATTTATTGAACTATATAAACAAGGTTTGGGCCGGAAACTACTTTAAAGATATAAACAAGTCCAAGGTTCAGTTCTACTTTGTTTTAGGTATTTTTTTAAGCTAATTTCAGAAACCATGCCAAAAATTTGATTGCTTGTTTTACTACTTATTGGACTATTTTTTTTTTTTAAAAAAAAGCATTCATTTAGACAAGAAAAATTAGTAAAAATATACTAAAATTTTGAAATGATAATTTTTTATAAGAAAAAATGATACTTTTATTCTTACTAACTTTTTAATCAAGGGAGAGTTTGAAAATTTATGCACTTTTACTGCGAGAAATTCCTAATTTATACTTTTTATAAATTTATTTTTATGTATGAAATTATAATATCTATATCTGAATTTTATATATTTTTATATTTAAAATATTTCTATGTCTGAAATAACAATATATATTTAAAATCTTAATATCCTGATATAAATTTATATTAGGTATAAATTAAGAAAAACCTCCTAACTACTAAATAAATAGGGCCTTAGATAATAGGAACCTCAATAGTACATCACATAGCAGCCTTGAGGGAGTTGAGGCTTTAGAGGATCTCTTAGCAAGTTAGCAGTAATGAGTTTTTGTAATTTTATTATGGCGTCTAAGGTGAGGAGTTCCATCTTTTTCTTGGTTTAGTGAGTTGATCCGAGTTTTGATGTCTTAACTATTCAATTTTCGTTATCACTCAATATCATATTTAGACCAAGATCCGAGAAATTAAAAGAAAGAAAGAAAAAAAAAATCAAGATACTCGATAATTGGAGTGCAATGCTACAATCATTTGTATGATACTTTTCTTGTAAAAGTTCATTGAAATTTAATCATCTACCAAACAATTGGTCGGATGATTATTTCATTAGTCATTATGAGCAACAAGTGTGTTCTATCACACACATCACTGGACCTCATGTTAGACCTGGTGAGTCAATGACTCACCGAGGCCTAAAAAATTCTAAAACTTTTTTAAAAACATATTATTTGATTGTTTGGTAAAAAAATTAATACTTTTGAATATTTGGATATATTTTTTAGTATTATTATTTGATAAAAAAAATTATTCCATATTTGATTGTTGATTGTGACTCACTAGATGGAAAATTCTGGGTTCGCTACTGCACACGTTGATTTGAAACTAAGGTGTAACCTAGCATTGCCAAAAGAGGAGCAGAACTCTTTCTTATCTTCTTGTTTCTCATTGTTTTACATTATGGAAATACACTGCTTATCACCTGAATATTGTTACAAAAGAAGCAAGGAGTATCTATCTCATTTGATAAGAGCAACTCATGACTTCAACAATTGTCACGACTATGAATAGACATTGGCTTATTATAGCAGTCCGAAGCAGCATGGCAACAGAAAAACGCAGTGTGAACTCCATGTTGCAAAGTTCAAATCAGCAGTGGAGAGTTGTGTATGTGAGTAAGATTCAATCAGAAGTCAACCAAATCAAGTAAAATGGGAAGGCTATCAACAAGGATCAATCAGCATGGCTGTAGTTTTTGTGTAGACTCACGATTATAGGAAGTAAATTAGGCAAGTCTGTAACTTTATAATCATGTGTTAGCTTTCCAAGCATAATATGAGATTATGAGAGTCAGGCAATCTCTAGGGATATGTTCAGAACAACCGATAATTATAAATTAACTGTTGCAGCTGCTACATCAGTTAAACACCAACCATCCGATTTCAGAAACATTCAATCCAGTAGTAAGCATAGTCGAAAAACTCAACAACCACAATTATACAAAATGGTACATCTAGCCATTTGTGGTGTTCCGAGAGGTGGCCAAATAGCAAGAAAGGAATCAAGCACGATATTGGAGCTACTACGGTGAGTAGCCATGGTAGAGAAGCCCATCAAGAAGAAGATGGAGGAGAGAGGAAAATGGGCACAACAACAACGGTAAAAAAAGGAGGCAATCAGGCAATGACTTGGGTAATTGAGTGACTAGGGTTTTAGAAATGAAACCAAGTCACTCAACTACCCTTTTTCTCTCTTGTCATTTGATTAACCCAACACATAAAACCACACGAACTTAGGGACTAGGCTTGTGAGTTGTGATTCAAACAAAAAATGGCTAATGGATTTTTTTATTGTGGAGCAACCAACTTAGTGAGCCTTGACCCGAAAGACATTAGACCTTTGATAAATTAATAAAAACCCACATAGACTGCAAATGGAGATTTAACTTAAAAGGTGTTAGATGCATCAATTTTTCTCCAAACACAATAATAAAAAGTTAGTCTTTTTGGTAAAGCTTGTCTCATAAATTTCTTTCAATTAGTTAAATGATCAAAGAATCAAATTGTACTGTACTCATATATTTTGCCTGATACAAGATATACGAACAAGAAGGATCGTACGACGTGGCTCACCAAAGCAAATCAATGATTAATATTAAATATTGAACAATGAATATGTTTAACTGTATTAATGACATGATTTATTTTAATATTGTTTTTATTATTTTTATGGTTAATATAATAAGTGATATTATGATTGCATATGTAGACTAGTATGACCCAAATTAAATTAAGATAGAAAATATAATTTGTATATCGTTAAAGTTTCTGGTGATCTAAATATGATTTGCGTATCATTTATTTTTTATAATTTATTTTAATTAGTCATTATAAATTTTAAAATAATTATAAGCACAATGAATGGAGATCCAAGGAATGAATGTCCAAGATTATTATTGATGTAGATCTATGATGCTTCAACAATAGAACCAATGAAGAGTAGTCTTTAAAAGTTATGGGCCCTACTAGAATCACACTTAATTTTCACATTGTATATTGCTTTAAAATATTTTTCTAATTTTATATTGTTTATTAATTTCATAAGTTCACTTTTAAATAAATCAACATAATTTAGGTCCCTAATTAATATTTAGTTAATATGATTTTCTAAACAAACACATATGGGAACCTTGGATCATTACTAATAAGTTCTCACTAAGTCGGGTGTTGTAATTTGTCTTAAGATAAATAGGGTAAATTAAGAAAACTTAAAAGTTGCTTGGTTATAATCATTAAAATCGTCAAAAGTGTTTTATATTTTGAAGCAAAGGGATATGTATTTGATAAGGAGATATTACCGATCAACCAAGAATTATAAGTATTGTAATTATTAAAAATTTTACTTATCTTGATAAAATAACTTTAATAGTAAGGCCTAAGTCTACTTAAAATTATTTTAAATAGGATCTTAGAATCCCTTAATTCAAAAGGAATAACTTTTAAATAAAATTAAGTGTGTGTGGCTTTTATTGTTTAAATTGTTTGAATACTTAAAGCTTGTTTTGATAAATATAATTAATTTTGCATATTTGTATTGTAGATATCATGTCAGGTAACAACAACTAACAACAATACTTCACTTTTAAATTTATGTTCAATTCTTGAAAATGATAAGTTAAATGGGAAAAATCTTTTTGATTAGGAAAGGAACTTAAGAATTAATCTAATGTCCAAAGAAAGAGAGGATAAAACTGTCATTTTTTCATATTTATGTTGAAAATCCATACTTCAACTCACAAATACCCCATATTTTCATAAACCATAGCCTCAAGCATTTGGTAAAATTGCAAATTTTGTCATGTAAGAGTGAGGAAAAGTAATGTGATTTTCCTAGATATATGCCAGATTAGTTAAATGAAGTACAAAATAATTTAGTAGTATACTTGCGATGATCATAACAAAGTTAGAAGAAAAAAGGGTGAAAGCCACAAAAATAAAAAGTCAATAAGACCACGTTTTCCCTCTTTAACTTTCAGCAACAAGTAGTACATCTAGCATTAGAAAAGATTTGATGAAAATAATGAGTCAACATATTCGAACAAAAAAGAACAATCTCTATGAAATATGAAGCTATTAAAATTAGGGGAGTGATGATTATAACAAAATCAAATGAAAAAGAAACAAAAATAAGGGCCTAAGTATATTAAAAAAAGGCACAATGTCTATTATAATATAGTTTCAATTTGAAAAGAGCTTTAGAGAAATAAGGCACAATCTTGTAAAAGAAAAAATATAGAGAGAAAGACATCATAGAATTAAATAGATTGAATATTTTTAAAAATATTGTAGAATAAATATATGAGGTCTGATTGTATTTGTGAGTTATACTTAGGATATATGCATGGTTATATATTTATATTAGATTTTATTTATTAATTGTCAAATTTTCTTCAGCTTTACTTATCAGAACTGTAGTTTTGTCAAAGACACAATATAGGTCAAAATATTACAGTAATGTCAATTATCAAAATATTTACAAATAAGTTAATAAAAATGTATTACATTTGTATTTTTACAAGGTTTTCTATACATTGATACGAGCACATACTAGTTATGTAATTAATTAATTATATTTGTTAATTATTTAAAATTTCATCTAGTATAATTATTTATTGTGGATGATAACTTAATTAATGAGTCTAACATTTGATATTGCTATAGTATATTAGGCGAGTCTCGTATGATGCACGGTTTAATAATAAATCAATTTGTTCAATATTACAATTATCAGAATGTTGTCATCTATAAAAAAGGTAACTTTTTTATATACTCTCTGCATTCTTTTTTATTCTTCACGTATTTTCCATTTGCAAATTTTAAAATGAACTTCTCAAATAGAATCATTCTAATTTGGTCTAATTTATTCTGTCTAAAATAACATCATTTGAATTAAAAAATTAATGACAATACCCTCGGTTTACATATGAATTACCCAGAACACCCCACTATCGTAGAAGTTTCAACCCTCATTTGCCCATGGCAGATTTTTTTATTTTTTAAATGCAATGAAATTTACAAATTTCAATGCTTATTAAATGCTTGTTCCACTTGCAACTTATTTTTAATGGTATCTTATTTTCTTTTTTACATTATTTTAAAAATTGATTTTAAGGAATCTTAATGGTATATAATCATGTATTGGCTTCGAGTCCAAACACGAAGATAAAAAA
The DNA here is from genome assembly GCA_026401315.1 of Dysphania ambrosioides. Lineage (NCBI taxonomy): Eukaryota > Viridiplantae > Streptophyta > Magnoliopsida > Caryophyllales > Amaranthaceae > Dysphania > Dysphania ambrosioides. The sequence continues at coordinate 30,373,853 of CM048658.1, read as the reverse complement.
AGAATCGAGACAGTAATAGCTTGACATGTGTATAGTATGATATCGACAAGGGTTTTACTTTAGAAATAATTATAGATGGATAAATAGATTGAAAGATAATATTTGAATACCTTCTTTAAAAAATATTAAAAACTTTTATTTTGTTGTTTGAATTTTTTTTTTTGTGATCTCTAACTATACGCACAGTGAAAAAAAATTTCGTTATACAATTTCTCTTTTAAACCATAACTAAAAGGATAAGGGGGCCAATGTAAAATCTAATTAAGGGAAATGACTGGGTTAACTGATTTGACCTATAATAGCTAAACATAAAACAAATTATTGAAAAATAATGCCGCCATCAAAGTTCTTGTGCCATCTTAAAGAATTTTTTTGGTTTAACTATTGCATAGCCTCCTTTTTTTCACCAAATTGTCGATTGTTGATTTATATTTTTATTGTTTTGCCAATTTATCGCTAGATTTTTTTTTTAACCAATTTACCATCCACACTTTTTTTTTTTACCAATTTGGTTATTTGGCCCTTTCCATGAAGTCATCAACATGAAACAAGGCTACCAAATATAAATGGTTGAACTGTCAAACCTAATAGATAACCATTTCATTATCGTTAACGTGAAGACTCCGTCATTGCCAAAAAGTAAAATAAAATGAACGCAAAGACTCCGTCACCTATTGCCCAAAAATTCCACTTCCGAGAATATTCTGAACCTTTATTTTTTTGGACAACTACTTTATATTGAACCTGACTCTAAAACGACTTTATACTAAGGATAACGGCTTTATACTAAATCTGGCTATATGATCATTTTTAGAAATACTTTGGCAGGAGGCTATATCTCGAATTTTTTTAAAAAAAAAGGTTAATGTGCACTTCCCTGACCAGTTCCGTGGCCACTTCCATATAAAAATGCCTCAACAACTCTGTATTTTTTCAGCCTTTCTTCAAATGGATTAGATAATTCTTTGATATTCCAGTGGATGTTCAATTTGAGTGGCACTGATACTCATCTTTTGCGTCAAACTAGAAGGTCCCCTTCCAAGTGCATTAGGAAATACACATGATCCTTCATATCTTAATCACTCTTAAAATAGATTGAAAGGTACCATTCCAAGCTCTTTTGGAAACATGACGACCCTTTCAATTCTTGATCTCTCTGAGAATCAATTTCAAGGTTCAATTCCTGACTCAATTTCAAACATAAAGCCTCTTACAAAACTCTATCTCTACTCTTATAATATTCAGTCGCTGCCAAACACGTACACTTGGTAATTTGTGTAGCTTACAATTCCTTTGGTTGAGTGGCAATAACCTCATCGACGAGCTCTCAAACATACCAAATCTCATTACCTGTTCCAGAAACAATCGACACATTTTCATCATTGTATATGTTGTCTCTTAGGGGTAACCAAATAATCATGGTATTGAAAAAATGTTTAAGAAACAACCTGATTGAAAATATCATGCCAAACATCGGACAATCGACAGATTTACAGGTTCTAGATTTATCATATAATCATCTTTCTAGTGAGGTCCCTGCAAGCCTCGCTAATTTGAATTCTCTCGTCATGTTGGATTTGTCCAACAATCACTTGTAAGGAAAAATTCCAATAGGTTCTCAATTTCAACGATTTGTTGCTTTGTCGTATTTGAGGAATCCTAAGCTATACGGAATGCCACTTTCAAAATGTCATTGGGACAAACCACCCAACCATGATCCAGTGAATAATGATGATATTACTCACCGCAGTGAGAATGGAAGTGATGATGATTTTCTAGGGTTGTACATAAGTGTGGTGCTTGGATTTATTAAAGGATTTTGGGGAGTTTGTAGAACATTAGTGCTCAAAGGGTCTTAGAGAGGTGCCTTTCTCCAATTCTTCGACAACATGAGAGACAAGATCTATGGGCTTAATGGGTCAATCTCTTAAAGGGTCATGTTTTATTGGGTCTTTAATGAGTCAAGTAGGGCCAGTAATGGACCTATAGTTTTCGTGACTTTTAAACATTTTTCAGGTTTTGAATTGTTTCCACTTACTTGACGATGATTCACTATCAAATATTGGAGGTGATACATGTAAATTATCACCCTTTATAGATAAAAAAAATATACTCTTTTTGGACGGTCCAGCCCGACTCGGCCCATTATGTTTCTCCTTTGGCCTGGCCTGACCTGTTTTGCATCTTCTTTGATCCGACCCGACTGGTCCATTTTGCTTGTATCCCATCCCAGCCTTAACCCGACCAAATGCATAGGTCTACTCTGCAAATGTCATTAAGTTCTTTGCTCAATTCTTTTTAGAGCTACATAATTCATATTTTTATGAAATACTATTTATATGTTTGAGGGTAAATAGATATTTTAATTTTATGTTTCAAGAAACTATTGTATTTCAAATTGAAATTACACTATTTGAAAATAAAGTTGTATTAATAAAATACGAAATTGGACTATTAGAAATCAAAGTTGTACAAATACTCACAAAATTTTTTATGGAGCCAGTTAGTTGACTTTTGATATTTTAAACATTTTTCTTTATTTTTTTTATTATGATATATACTATTATTTATATATATCAAATATTAATTTGACATTTTTTATTTTATTAAACACAGTAATTGTTACTATTTAGCAATATCACCATTTGTGCAGTGTAAGCATCTTAAGAAGGCTCTCTAAGAAATCAAGCAATAATAGAATTATCTACTAGCAGCTATAAATGGCTATGACAAAATCTTGGAGCTCAAAAAAATTTTCATATCACAAAATGTTCTAATAAGAAAGTAAAGGAAATGTCCAATGTAAATAGGATAAATTATGGAGATAAAATATATTCAATTATATTAGGTGGTTATAGTATTTTGCTAAAAATATCTATGATATGTAGACTAATAATGACCTTACTACTACTTATAATAAGGTCTTATGAGGGATTGAAGAGGCAAATCATATAATTAGATCTATATTTAGGGTCATTAAAACCTTAGATTACCAAACTACTATAGCATAATTAAAGGAATTAAACAAAGCATAAAATAAATATATGAGAGAGAAGAAAAATAAAGAATAACACTTGAATTAAAGGTTGAAGATTTTGAAGAATAATGAAATCCCTCAATTCATTTCCCCAAAACTAGACCTAAGAGTTATAATGATAAAAAAACAAAGTATGAAATAATAAATTCTATGACAATAAAAGTCTCCCTAATAAATTGTTAAGTGAAAGTCCTCGTCAAATTATGCATAGGAGTAGTTATAATAATCTAAAAAAGCCAGGTTAATATAAAGAAAAATTAAGTAAAAGACAAGCCCACTTGATAGACATGGATGTGCCTAATTAGACATGGACATGTATGTGTCCTCTTGAAGAAAATAATAGATAGATCTGCAAAAGTTGAGTAGATACAGGCATGTTTGAATAGACATAGGCATGTCTCCTAGGTTTCAAAACTTCCCAACATTATAATATTTTTCATAATAGTGGACATGAACGTGTCAAATAGATACCTCCATGTGGAAATATCAACCACTCTTCCTTGGTTCTACCTTACATCATAGGGATTTGCATTTCTTCACCACGTGTCCATGTCAAGGTTGGAACTTCACTTTCTAAGCACTGGCTTTCTCAAATGAGCATCAATATCTTGTAATTTGTGCTTATGATGTCTATACTTTTGCTAAACCTCCTCATTAACCTTAATGTCTTGAAATACATCAAATATATTGAAATTACCTATAAACTCATCACCTTAGGAATACAAGTAAGCCAAAACAAGAGAAATTACACTAAATGCATCTAAATCATAAGCAACTACTCCTAAAAAACACTCCAAAACACATGCATTAAATATGACTTATCGTAAAGTCGTGCTTAGAATTCTAGAACCAATCTCAATTTATAGGTAAATTTGCACTCATTTGTCTTCAATTTGATTTGTATTTATGTGCAAATTGATATATATTTTGATATTTGTCGCATAATATTTCGCTTAAAACATACTTTTTTGTTGTGTTTGTTTGAATGAAATGAGTATAAATGGGTTGTGCAATTAGAGTAAGAGAGAGAGAGAGAGAGAAATAGGTTCAAAGATGAGGATGAGGATGTGGATTAACCTCTTCTTGATGAACAATGTTTTAAGGAGGTGTCGCGAGTTTGAGCTCAGAAGTTTTTTTTGGCAAAGGAGCTCAAAAGTTAGTTACCGATGTTAAATAACTAGGAATTGAAAGAAATTATATATATATATATATATATATTTTACTCCCTCAAAACCATATTGGGTTGTCCCAAATATATTGCCTCATTTCCTTTTATGGCATAGTTTTGGGCCATTATTATCCCATCTAATGTGATTTATTTGTTGCTTACACCACTCCCTCCCCTTTACTAACCCGAAGTTACTAACCCTAATTACTTAGCTACGGTTTTTGTGCCTCTGCCCCTTAGTCTTCCCTACCTCCTCTGTCTCTTCACCGTCGTCCCAAAGAAAAACCTAAGATCTACTCCTTACCTCTCAGCCTCTTCAAAAACAAACTACACTAAAATTCTCCTAGTATCTTGTTGATAATTTTGGTGTGCCTTTCTCGTGTGTTTGTTTAATTCCCAACATATTCCTTGTGAATTGTTGTGGTGCTTGGTGTGGTGTTTCTCTTCTCTACCACATCTGAAGATCTCTGACTTCTCGGTGTAGTGGTGGTCCTATTCCCCACAACCCAACATGTGTGACTCCAATTAGACTGAGTCCTATGGGGAGTGGTCAGAATTTGTTCCGGAGACTCCCCCTTTTCCACCAATTAAACCAGATTTTTTTGTGTGGATCTTCTCATGCTCCTCATATGACTCCGGTACATTTTCTATAAATCCCTCCTCTTACTATGGATCCTACTCCTCCACTTTTACTCCCCTTACCATTCACTAAATACCTCTTAAAATTCACCCACCACCACATCTGGTTGTCCTTGAAACACCAGAAGAGCTGTGGTCTACTCCTTAGTACCAACAACAACAAAGGAGGAGGGCCGAGATAAGACTCGAGTGGGGGTGTTTGGAGTATGAGATGGGTTTGAATTTCGATCTCCAAAAAGGCGATGATGGTGAAGTTAAGTCTGAGGCCTCAATTGATAGAGTTAAAAGCGAAAACCAAGAATGGTTACCTCCTAATTATGTGCCAAGACCCAGCCATGACATGCTCAAATTGCTAGTGCCCCTCTATTTTATCAAGCTGTAGCTAAGTATTCTACACTCCTCTGTTCCTTTCATTTACTATTTCATTGTTGTCTGGTGTTGATGTGCTCTAAATTGAGCTATGTTGCTTGCATTTTGAGTTATTCATGTGTTGAATTCAAGTATGTTCCTTGCATGTTCATATATTTATGTCTCTATGAGGTATGTGATGTTGATCTGCCATGTTGCGTGTTGCTTCAATTTAATATGGTATCAACTAATTTAATTGGTTGATGGGCATGTTTAGGGAGTGTTTTCTTTATCTAATTTAGGGTGTTTGAGTGTATTTTGGTGTTGGTGGACTTTGGGTGTTACCGTGATTATGTAGTGCGTTTTGTTGTGCATGTTTTTTGTGTTGATGTGTTGTGGCTCTTGTTGTGCATGTGTTATGGAGTGGTTTTGGGGTCTACTTTAGTGTGTTCGAGTGTTTTTTTAGTGTTGTTGTGCTTTGGGTGTTGCTATGCATGCTAGGTTGTGTTTTTTGTTTTTGTTTTTTTTTTTGGGAGGGGGGGTTGTCTTTGGGTGTTGTTGTGTATGTTTTTGGGGTTTGATTTAATGTGTTCGATTGTTTTTTGGTGTTGATGTGCTTTGGGTGATGCTTTGCATGTTTAGGGAGTGTTTTTTTTGGAGGGGGGGGGGGTGTCTATGGGTGTTGTTGTACTTATGTTAGAGAGTGTTTATTTAAAGGGACCAATTTTGGGTGTTCTTTGGCTATTGACGTTGCTATGCATGTGTTTACAGAGTGGTTTAGGGGTCTGATTTAGGGTGTTCCATTGTTTGTTGGTGTTGATGTGCTTTGGGTGATGCCTTGCATGTTCAAGGAAATGTTTTCTTGTGTTTTTGTGTTGTTGGTGTTGCTATACATGTGTTTAGGAATTTGTTTTTGTGTCTGATTTAGGGTGTTCGATTGTTTTTTGGTGTTGATGTGCTTTGGGTGATGCTTTGCATGTTTATGGAGTGTTTTTTAGGGACCTGTTTTCTGGTGTTTTTAGGTTTTGGGGTCTGATATAGGTGTCCTCTATGATGATGGAGTGGGTTTGAAATTGTACTCCATATGGGCCATTTAGACAGTATTCCATTTATGTTTGTTTGTAACTGTTGATGAGGCATATTGGGTGGCAAAGTACTAAGTTATTACGCATAGAACATGTGAAATGAATACCCGATCTGAGAGAAGGAGTCTCTATGATGAGGGAGTTGTCTATGACTTTCTGTTTATGTGTATATAGCTTATGTCACTATTGATGCCATATGCCACCAACATGTTTACCATTAACTGATATGTTGCATTGTTGTCCTAAATAACATGTGTTGTATATGTGTTGACAAATGTATTCCTGAGAGGACAAATAGTTTTCAAAAGTTATTCATTCATTGTTGTAATACATGTTCATGCTTTCAAAGGTGTCAATTACATCAACTGATTTTCAAAAGGTTGCTTACACATAAACCATTTGAAATATTGACATCTTTAATACAAGTAGAATGATTTATGTAATTATGTCCACTTACTAGGTAATGTGTAAATCTTCCATTAAGCTTTCCATGTCTTGTGAGTTGGACTCATCTACTTCTTCTTGTGCCAAGTATGCTGCATTGCTACTCATATGTACTCCATTTGCATCATTTTCTTGAATGATAGGCAAGCCATTAACTTGTAAGTACTTGTGTATTGATGATGTTAAGCATTCCCCTATCAATGGTCTTAGTACTTGCATTGATGTTGGTAGTAACCCCTATCTCTCCAACCTATGATTGCCTATGTGTGGTAATTTGTAGTTATTAACTCCATGTTGCTTCATGATTTCCATCATTATACATTGTAGACTTAAAAACACATGATTGATGAGTCTTGGTTGAAATACATGGAATACATAATTGACAGCTTCAATTAGTTCACTGATTGTCCTTGGTGCTTGGTCATGTTGGATGGCCTGAATAGCTGATTGTGCTGCATGTTGGAAATCAAGATAAGTGTTTAGTATATGTGGTGTGACATTGTCTTGTTGGATTTTGATTTTTCCATTTGCATCTAGTGGCCATTTGGACTTGATTGCTGGAATTACATTGTTTATGAGAATCTCTTTTATGACTTCCTTTGTAATTTTCTTAATGGGCTTTACTTCTATCGTACTTGCCTCTCTATGAATGCTTCTTCTCTGTGCTGGTACTTGATGTGTGAAAGGCCAACAACCTATTTTTCCATCAAATAGGCATGTCCCATCCTTTGAAAATCTTGGTCTTGCAGCTGCTATAAGTAACATAACTTTTGTGATGAAACGCTTTGATTTTTCATGTCTATACGGTTCCATCTCATTAGGTGTTCTGTAGAAAGTTTGGCTTGTCATTGACATAAAGAACCACTTCTCATCAACATGAACATAGTTGTACATATCTTTGATTATAGGGAAAGTAATGACATCAATTAAATGTGCCATGCACCACTAAAGTCTTTGTAACTTATTTTTGGGTGTCAAGCTTGGTTTCATTGTATTGTTATGTCCCCTAATCAACCCTTTTTCACGAATCTATGCACTGTGCTCTTGTTTACTTGCAATGACTTTGCCAATGAACGAATGTTTGTCCTGTTTTTCAAAGGAACATCCATGAGATCTTCTATGTCTAGTTGAATTCCCTTTCTCCCTACTTTACCTCTGTAATTTTTGGACAACTTTATGTTTTGCTTCAACATAACATCTTTCTTCACTTCTTTCCATGGTCTCTTAATGGTCCATCTACTACAATTGAAATGGCTTGCTAATTATTCTACAAAACCACGTGGCAGCTTGAGATTTGTGCCGTGATGCAGTAGTTGGTTGATATATAACAACCTCTAGTCATCATTCATATATGTTCTTTTTCCCCTTTCTCTCATCTCTTAGAACAACTTTGTTGTATGACATGTTGTCTCTGTGTTGATCTATGTTGACTGTGTATTTATGTCTTCGGTGTTGGTTGTCTCTGTGCTAAAGTCTCGTGGTTGACTTTCTTGCTGTCTTTCTCTTATTTATGAGGACAATTGAATGGGGTCACCTTGAAGAAACCCTCCAAGGGATAGCTCTTCACCAAGTGAACGTGAGTCTGAGGCCTTATATTCACCTTCTGACATATTTGGCCCATAAACATTGGAATAGAGGATTCCAAAAGACAGCTCTGATCCTATTCTCGATGATGATTTTCTAAGGGAACCAAAAAGTCAAAATGTGATGGACTACTGCATGGTTTGTGGAGAGTTTGTTAATGTCATTTATTGAAGTGGTTTTTTCTCTCTAGAGTGAATGTTGTTGGCCTTTTGTACGTGGGTTTATGTCTTGTTTGTGGCTCGAAATGACCAATTTAAATATGCTGAAATTTTGGTTTGTAAATTCCCCCCAAAATTTGGTGGGAAATTTGAAAAATACTTTAAGTCAGCTTCCCCAAGCAAATGTGGCTTGCATGTGAATAGGATTTCATTTGTTTTGGAGTAAACACTCCCCTTAGAAGACGTGATGACAATTTGCATACCACACTTCCACTTTATTTAAATATTTAATGACAACTCTAATTTTTCCATTATTTCTCCTAATACTTTTTCGGTTTTGGTAAAAAAGGCAAACATTTGGGGAATGAGGGAGTAAAAAATAAGTTAAAGGGTCAGGTCAAATCATTATCTCCATGATATATTAGGAATTTCTCCCTCCTAGATTTTTGGAGAGAGAGAAATTTCAATATATATTGGAGATATGTTTATAAATATATTTTATAATTTTTTATAATAAAAAAGAAAAAATGTTAAAAAAATATTAGGAAAGCTAAAGTAAACAAGGGGCCATGCGAAAATATACAACTTTATTTATAAAAGTGCAACTTCATATCTATTTATTTAATTTATATGCAAATAATACAACTTTAATTTTAAATAAGATTTCCTTTTATTCCTTTTTTTCCTCCTATTTTTCCCATAAGAAAGTTTTAAAATCTTGTTATCGTTTGAAATCTTTCTATTTTGATATGATATTGTGATTGAGTGAATTTTTTAATTATTTATGTCATACACTTTAGAAATTCAACTATTTATTTAATATTCAACCACTTACATAATTTTTTCAATAGGATCTAGTTTTATTTTTATATTAATTTAAATTATTTTTATAGAATCATAAAGAACAAAGGAGTACAACTTGAAAATAAACGAACCATACAAAAATGGTAAACATATGTACAGCTTTATACTCTCTCTGTTCCTATAAAAAAAACCCCATTTATATTTATAGAGTCAAAATTCAAAAAGTTTCACTATAAATTCTCATCATGTTATAAAAAAATAATATATTCAAGTAAGATTTCATTAAATACATCTTAATTTAAAATTTTAAAATATCAAATTTTCATAGTTTTTTTCCTTATGTATTTGAAAATAAAAATATTTTAAACCATATATTAAACACCATAAAAAGACAAATGGGGAGGAATAGAGGGATTATTTATAACTCTATATTATTTACACCATTTTACTTTGACAAATTAAGTTTTTTTTGGCAAGGGATTGGACAAATAATTGCCTCACCTTTCATCGGCGTGTCTCATTCAGTCACTACATACTCAAAAAGTTGACGCTTCCATCTAAACTCCCTCTTGAAAAAAATACTTAGAAAATGGAGAAATTCAACGCCGACAAGTCATAGAGGCAGGACCAAGCAGACAATTCACAAGATAACACTGTTGGAATGGCTCCTACGTCAGGGATGGCATCAGCTATTGACAAAGAAGATGCAATGAAAATATTTGAGTATGTAAATGCGAAGCAACCGAGGCTGGACCGGACACCGGAAATTAACCAAAATTCGATGAGGTAGTTACTTCCTTGGGGGGTATTGGCAACGTTACACCGCTTAAAGTTTGGAGTCTAATGAAAGTGGAAGGATTAACCCTGACTAGTGTGTTTAGCCATTTGCGTGATTACATGTTTAATATGGTGATACAGAAAGCACTTGGGTCCCAAGGGCTAGGCTCAGAGGATGGTACTTCCAGTGGCCACCAGCTGTTTGATGGCATGCCCCAAGGATCTGCCTAGGGTTGAGTTTCTGGATCCCAACAAGGGTTTGGTATTATGTCCAAGATTAGACCAAAAGTAGAATTATTGAAGCCAAACCAGTTTTTGGTGAAATACCCCATGGATCTGCCCAGGGTCGAGCATCTGGATTCCAACGAGGGGTTGGTATTATATCCCAAGATTCGGCCAAAAGTAGAATTAGTAAAGCCAAACCAGTTTTTGGTGAAATACCCCATGGATCTGCCTAAGGTGGAATTTCTAGATCCTAACGAGGGTTTGGTATTATGTCCTAAGATTCGGGCGAAAGTAGAATTATTGAAACCAAACTAGTTTTTGGTGAAATACCCTATGAATCTGCCTAGGGTGGAGGTACTAGAATAAACCTACAAGTGTTGAGAGATTTAAAGAAGTAATCCATGGAAATGCATGAGATGTGAGACAAAATGGAATGACATTGGAAGACAGCGATATGCTAGTGTCTGGGAATGTGATACCTAAACTAGTCAGTGAAGTTGTAAACGAAGTGGATACGAAACAATTTTTATCCAAATTTTTGTCCGCTATGTTCCTACATTGGAAGATCCATCTACCGAGGATCCAAACACTCAGAGAGTAAGCAATGCAAGGGTCTTACTTGAGAAGAAGATATTTCTTTCTAAGGTACTATCTCCAAGTGAAGTTGGCGAACGGAGTGGCTTGTTTATCCCAAATTATCATGCGGAGATGTATTTCCCTAAGCTTTCGAAAAGTTTCTTGCTTAACTTTGAAGACCCTACGGGGAAGGTGTGGAGTTTTCGCTGTTATGTCAAGGGAAGGGTTCGAGGATATCACTTTACGGAAGGGTGGAGCTTCATTGTCAAGGAAAAGCAACTTCATACTGGGGATATTGTCTATTTTTACTGCGGAGTTGTAGGAGGGAAAAGCAATAACTTATACTTCATTGATTGGATTCATAAGCCTGATGCTCCCATTCATGTTTCACCTCCCCCTGTCAGTAACACTGGCTCACTCATGTCTACACCTAGCTATGTTAGTGACAATTAGCCATTCATTTTACATTCTGCCCGCGTCACTTACATTGGCCCATCCATGTCTGCACCCAATCTTGTTGACGATTATTTCACGCCTTCATCTGGATGTGTCATTGATAATGACACATATGACTCAATCATGAGGATTGTGGATGATGCCTTACTTTATTGTTATTTGTTTCCTCCTGATTATGAGTTTGAAAAGGAGACGTTGGTTCAGCTATGGATGGTAGATGGAATATTTATTGAGGAGCCTATGGAGAAAGAAGCTCACGTATTTTTTTAGTATTGTTTTGTTGATAAGTGTTACTTCCGGTTTTGTAGAACTATCTCGATGACAGGTAATGCCATGTACAAGTTCAACGCATGCAGTCATATTGCCGTAATAGAGGGCATCCATATTGCCAGAATAGAGGGCATTTCTTGCTTATTATCGTCCCCAAGACGCATCCGTATTGCCAGAATAGACAACATTTCCTAATTAAGTGATATATCTCCTAACGTCTCTCATATGTCTATAAGGTGTCACGATCTACAAGATTCCATTGATTAGAAGAAGCAAGTCAGTCCTTCAAAGGCATTGTGCACACTCTCCACTCTGTAGGTCGTTAAGTTGCAGAAATTAAGGACATGTTTAGTCTAATATTTCACAAACTTCTCCTTATGAGGCAAACCATTGACCCTCAACATATTGGATTATAGCTAGGCACCATCCATAAGAATGTCTAAAATTCATTATAGCTCGCTTGTATTCCATTTTGGTCTTGACATGTATGATATTACTCCATCAACCCCTTTTCAAAGTCCCTGCATTGTCTTTGTTCTTATTGAAAAGCCAATATGCTTTGGGTTCCACACATTTGTTTGTTGATATGCCACGTGCAAAGTAGATGCTTGGCTTCTGGGAAGAACTCAACAATCTAGGCGAAAAAACCTCCTTCACAATTAGTTACAATGGCAGAAGGATGTATCTCGGGGCCCTTGTAATCCCTCGGTTTTTTCAACACCCAATGATAACTTCCAACTGTCTCATCCTTCACAACTGCATAGCCTATCAAAAAGTTATTGTTTGTCGGAGTCATCCCAACCATTTCAACCAGAGGAAACTTGTGCTTGTTTGTTCTGTACATCGAATCAATGAGAATAACATACGACCATGATGAATACATATTACAAGAATTAGGGTGCACCACAATCAAGTGTTTTACCTCGTATGTCTCAACATTGGCATCAAAACCATAATAGGTATCCATTTTGTTTACTTGGTTCAGCAATAGTTGAACCGGATTCCTTCCTTTTGAGTTTTCAAACCTCAACTTATGTCTTGCGTTTTATATGTGTCTCCTGTTAGGCTGGTCTTCTAGGAATTGCTCTAACACAAATGTCAATATCTTCGCAGGCACATGTGCATCACTCATTTGTTGCACAACTACTTTAGCAGCAGGACTCAGGTCGCTCATTTGTCGATGGCCCACGGGATACAAGATCAATTCATGGTTATGGAAACCCCATTTCGAAAATCTTTTCACTTCCCACGCCGTACGATTTGAAAGCTCGTGTACCTTAACCCAAAATAGACAACCATATCATTTCCTTTTCGTAGCAAACCTCTCTGCGGCACTAAAATCTTGTGCTTCCCACTTACGCCAACGTTCACATCTCAATATTATATCCTAACTGTTATCTTGTTGCGTTTTATAGCATGCTACGACCAAAACAAACTCGTGGCGTATCGCAACTTACTTGGCCCAATGAATTGCATTTTGAGCTTCCTAAAAATATCCTTCGTGCCCAAAGATACCACTGTAATCAACTCCGTAACCTCCAAAATCTCTATCATCGTCCTGTATGTTAACATTGCTTTATCAATAATAATAATAAAAATATATATAAAGTGGCGCCATAATTGAATAGCTTTTCCGGCAGCGTCTTTATGGACGCCACCCGCTTATCCAGCGACTTACCGGGTTTTTCGGCGACGGGGCGGCTACTCCGTGTGCTCAAACGAGAATTACCAAAATATGATTCAGTTATTGATTGCAAGTTTCCATAGCCCGACTTAGGAAATATAAAGAAAATGACGAAAAGGGCAAAGGTTTTAGTGGGATATTTGCATTTAGTAATACCCGTCTCATTCTGTCATTACTCAAAAAAGTCAAGAGTTTCATCCGAACTCTATCCCGATGAAGACTTTTACAGCGGATATACTCAACGCCGTCAAGTTACCGATGAAGGGCCAAACTGGCAGATCTGAAGATACCACTGGTGCAATGACCTCCATGTCAGCGGTTTCATCAATTACTGAAAAAGAAGGTACTACGGAAACACCTAAGTATGAAAGTGCAAAGCGACCGAGGTTGTTTAGTCCCTTTGTTTGGACGCCGAAACTTCACGAACAATTCGTTGATGCGGTTAATTCGTTGGGTGGTTGTCACATTGCTTCACCGGAACAAGTTTTGAAGCTAATGAATGTGAAAGAATTGACTCTGGGGAATATAAAGAGCCATTTGCAAAATCACCGGCTTTTTGTGAACCGAATTGAAACTCGTCAAGAGTTTCATCCGAACTCTCTCCCGATGAAGAATTTTACAGCGGATATACTCAAGACCGTCAAGTTACCGATGAAGGGCCAAACTGACAGATCTGAAGATACCACTGGTGCAATGACCTCCATGTCAGCGGTTTCATCAATTACTGAAAAAGAAGGTACTACGGTAACACCTAGGTATGGAAGTGCAAAGCGACCGAGGTTGTTTAGGCCCTTTGTTTGGACGCAGAAACTTCACCGAAAATTCGTTGGTGCGGTTAATTTGTTGGGTGGTTATCACATTGCTTCACCGAAACAAGTTTTGAAGCTAATGAATGTGAAAGAATTGACTCTGGGGAATATAAAGAGCCATTTGCAAATGTACCAGCTTTGTAAGGACAGAATTAAAACTTACCGGTCCCAAGGGCTAGGCGCAGAGGACGGTACTTCCAGTGACCACCAGCTGTTCGATGAAATGGCCCAAGGATCTACTGAGGGTGGAGTTTCTGGATCCCTAAAATTGTTTGGTACGAAATTCTCCCTAGATTCGGACAAGGGTGGAATCACTGGAGCCCAACAAGCGTTTGGTGAAGTGATCCACGCTGCCGAGGGTATAATTTCTAGACCCCATCAAGTGTTTAAAGGTAATCAGAAGCTATCCGAGGAAGTGCAGAAGATCAGACCGGCATGGCAGACCAAGAATAGGCGATTCCCGCTAGCGAGGAAGAGGCCAGTGGTTAGATTCCAGGGTCCGAGGAGAATACCAATGTCAGTAGGAGACAGCGAAATCTCTGTATCCGAGGATGTGATACCTGAACTAGTCAGTGAAGGTATAAAGGAAGAGGGCACGATGGGTACTTCACAGAAGCAGTTGGTGTCCGCCTCTGTGCCTGCAGTGGAAGATCCATCTACAAGAGATCCTAACCCTAATGCTGGGGTCTTTCTAGAGAAGGGGATATTTTTTAAGGTACTAACTCCAAATGATGTTGGCGAACTGAATAGTTTGTTTATCCCAAAGGATTTTGCGGAGATTTATTTCCCTAAGCTTTCCGAAAGTCTCCTGCTTAACTTTGAAGACCCTGCTGGGAAGTTGTGGACTTTTCGCTACATTTACTTGGATAGGCATAAGAGTTATGTCTTAACGGAAGGGTGGAGCTGCTTTGTCCAGGAGAAGCAGCTTCATGCCGGTGATACTGTCTCTTTTCACCGCGGAGTTGGAGGGAAAAGCAATAACACATTCTTCATTTGTTGGACTCATGAAGCTGATGCTGCTCCCATTCATCTTTCACCTCCCCCTGTCAGTAACATTGGCTCACTCATTTCTGAACCTAGCTGTGTTAGTGACAATCAATCATTCATTTTACATTCTGCTGGCGTCACTGACGTTGGCTCATCCATTTCTACACCTAATATTGTCGATGACAATTTCATGTCTTCATCTGGTTCGGTCGGTTATATTCACGCCATTGACTCATTCATTTCTGGATCACCTTACTCACTGGGTCCTGCTGTGCCCTTTAATGAGGATTTTATGGGTTCTACATCAGGGTTTCTTGATATCGGATTCTCTCTCATGCCTCCCTGCCCTAGCTCGCCTTTCCATAATGAGGTTGCCCATGGTTCCGTGCCTACTAATGGGAGGATTCTGGATAACGCCTTGCTTTATTGTTCTTTGTTTCCTCCTGATTATGAGTTTGAAAAAGAAACGATGGTTCAGCTATGGATGGCAGATGGAATATTTATTGAGGAGCCTATGGAGAAAGAAGCTCACGTATTTTTTGGGTATTGTATTGGTAAGGGTTACTTCTGGTTTTGCAGAACTAACTCGATGACAGGTAATGCAATGTACAAGTTCAACGCACGCAATCATATTGCCGCAATAGAGGGCATCCATATTACCAGAATAGAGGGCATTTTCTGCTTATCGGCCCCAAGACGCATCCATATTGCCAGAATAGAGGACATTTCCTACTTAAGTGATATTTCTCCTGAAGTCTCTCATGTGTCTATAAGGTGTCACGATCTACAAGATTCCACTGCTTTTTGTAGTTTGAAAAAATTTGAGCAACTACGAACTCTAATATTTTTCCAAGCCTGTGCATTGAACTTCAAGCATTTCTCACGGGATTTCTTTCTGTCGTTGGGGCTGCTGAGAGTTTTGAATTTGAGTCAGGCTCGTCTCATGGAGTTGCCAAGTTCTATAGGGAAAATGAAAAGTCTTTGTTATTTAGACCTTTCAGATACTCCCATCAAACGTTTGCCTGAAGCAATTGACTGCCTTACAAATTTACAGACCTTGAAACTCAGAGGTTGTTCGAATCTCTCTACTTTGCCTAAAGGTACGAGAAAGCTGGTTAACTTACGGTATCTTGGTTTTGATGTCCTTGGCCAGTTACAATCAATGCCACAGGGGATGGGGGCTTTAACTAGCCTCCGAACTCTCTCTGCTTTCCTTGTTGGTGTTGAAGAAGGATGCAGTATAAGGCAGTTAAAAAATATGAATAACCTCTCAGGAAGCTTTTGCATCTCAAGGCTTGAAAATGTATTGTCAGAAAATGAGGTAGAGGAGGCTTGTTTGTCCAACAAGACACAAATAAGAAAACTGGAGTTGCATTGGAGTGATTCACAAGATGAATATGTAGGGTACGGGAAAATTCTTTCTTCTCTTCAGCCAAATTCTAGCCTAGAAGAGTTATGCATAAGTTGTTATGGTGGTTTTGAACTGCCTCATTGGATCTCTAATCCTGCATTCTCTAAACTTGTTAGTATCACCCTCTTTGAATGTGAGAACTGTTTAGTCCTGCCATCTTTCGGTGAACTACCTTCATTGAAATTTCTTAGCATAGTTGACTTCCACAAATTGAAGGTGATTGGTCGCAATTTTTGTGGAGGTGTAGGCACCCCTGGATACATTGCGTTCCCTAACTTAGAGAGTTTAAATGTTGAAAACATGCTTGATTTAGAAGAATGGTCGGGAATTGAGAATTCAGACTTTCCTCACCTTCTAAAGCTTACAATTAAGAATTGTCCCAAACTCCACAGTTTATTTACTTTATCAGGCCTTTATTCTCTTGAAAAACTAGAGATTAGTCATTGTGCTGTGATTGCTTCTTGTCTAGATGACAAACTGCCTGCTCAGGTTGAAACTTTCATCATTGAGGGTTGCCCCTTCCTTAGTGAAAAAGTCTTAAATGATGGTGGTCAGGATTGGTTAAAGGTTGCACATATTCCTCATATCTGGATTGATCATCAGGAGTTGTCATTCGGTCAAGGATCTTCACAGGTATATATATTTTTCCCGAAAATGTGTAATCTCTTCAATTTTTGCATTCAGTTTTCTTTTTGCTTTCCCATGCAAAGCAGAATTTTCGTTTTTAGTTCTTATGGTAAAAGTTATATAATGAATCATTTGGAACAAATTAGGACTCTGGTACATGTGAATGTACTTGTATTTGCTTTGGTAATATTCAAATAGATATCTCTTTGTTCAAGATGTGAGTGAAACGGTAAATTGCTAATAGTGTTTCCAACAATAAAATTGTTTTTCAAACTTAAGACCATAAACTTCTACTTGTAAGTTTTAAGGCATCTTCTGTTTATATTTACAGGGAGTCAGGGAATGTAGATAAAGCTATACCATGTTCTGTTCTGCGGATTTGATCAACGCAAAAGGAATCATACTTTGTGCTTGACTGGTACGGATTATTATTCTACTCTAGACTGCTTGTTCAAGTCGATTTCTCTGGGATTTTTTCAGGGGATTCCTTGAAATGTGTTAGCTGCTCTGATTATTGACATGTATTCAATACTTTGCGAGTGAATTCTGATGACATGTAGCGTTAGAGGAACATGTTATACTTACCAGTCTGCTCATTGTTGGTGTAAGATTATGCCTTTGATTAACATCATATTCCCTTGCATAATCATATATTTCAAGATGTTTGCACTAAATGTTTGTACTAAAGCAATTGATGAGAAATATTCCAAAGGGAAATGTTTTCTTTTACATGCCAGCTCTATAGTTCAGCAAAAATTAATCTACCTTTAGTCATTCAATAAAAATCTGAACATGTCAATCATTTTAGTTCAATAGTACCCACTTTTAATGTGATTAATTCGTATGCTTTTTCATCAATAGACATTGTTCAGTCAAACATTTCACGCGTAACTGTTTTCTTCAATCTCATCTAGAAATGTCTTGTTGTTATGACTGATAGGACTGGAGATGCCCCGAACAAAAAATATTTAATTTGTGCAATGTAAATGTTTTTTTGATATTTGTGTGGAGAAGTTAGTGTACTAGCTGACGCATTTATCAGTAATACTACGTAGTTCTTGTATTTGATAGATGAAGCTAAGATTCCTGATTCTCTAAAATACCCAAGCCTGAACAAGGAATTCTTGACAGGCCTGGGTTTATCAGGCAAGCTTTCTACTAGAATTGAATTGCATTCTAATCCTTAATTTGCTGCAACTTGCATCTCGGAAGGATATCTGTTCATACGCATACTTAAGTAGTTAAGTATCGAGTTTGAAAGCGTATTTTTTCATTAGTTTTCCATCTAGATTTGAACTAACTTCCCTTTTATTCACTTCAAAGGATCATGTGTAAGCAGTACCCCAAGTCATCAAGCTTATGAAGACTGCCATTTCTTTGTTCCCTTGAAGTTATGGAGATAAATCACTCGTCGTTATTACTGCTAGAAATGGCTTTCATCAGGAGTGACTTATATGACAAAAGGCTGCCCTTAATAAGAGCACGGTTTCCCCATGATGAAGATGAACCATCAGCAATACATGTTCCAATAAGTAGACTTATTATAAAGGATATTACTGGGTCAATGATCGCCGCTCTGTCCCGCGGTTCCTTGTATAGTCCACTCTCATTGGGGACCTGAAAGGCTGAAACAATTAGCTCTGTACAATATGACAAGTTGTTTATCCCGTTATACTAGAATTCATAATTTACAAATAAGATTATGTACATGAGATATTTCTAACAAAGGTGTCAATTCGGGTTTACGAGTTGGTTTTGGGCTGACTCATCACGAATCAGTGCTTATTGGTTTGAGTTAAATCGGATAAAATTGGCCAATCGGATCTAGTAAGATCCGGCCAGGTCATTATCGGGTTGGATCAAATCAATTATTATTTGCTCGGGATCAGTTCAGGTGGTCAAGGTAGGTCCAGGTCAATCCGGGTTAGTTCTTATATGAGTTATAGCGAGTTATTTCGAATTTAGATAGATTTCGGATCAAGTCAATTTCGATTAAAATTTGGATTGGGTTTTATTGGATTTGCATCGGCTCAAAATCCTGAAAAATAAAATAGGTTTTTGATAATCCAAAACTGACATTTTAGATGACAAATTAGGTCTAAATCGAATATGCAGTTTTGGACAAATATTAATCGACACGCATTAAAACCCGACATGATGCCTATACCCAAATTGAACAATTTATCCTTGCCCAATCCAACCCAACCCAACCTTTGATCACCACTCATATTCCCCCTTGCTTTTAGCACCGTCCAAGAAATATCAAGCAGCTGTTGAACTTTGACTTCTTCATATCAGATCTCATTTTCAGGCTTCATTACCAGCTAGTCCTGAGAAAACAGCATCTAGAGTGAGCAAAACGCAGACATCATTTTCAACTTGTTTACACCTACTTGTCACTCTTGATCAGTGGATGTTAAGCTAGTTATGGAAGTTTTTCGGTCTGACTTTGCGTTGGCTTTGGTTCAAGATTTGCTAGAAAGATTTAAATCTGTAGTCTGGGAGGAAGCAGGTCAAATAGTATACTATGACGCTGAAGATGAACTGAATAAGCTAAATAGGAAGTTCTTGAAGGCGCAATCCTTGCTTGACAGCTTTCACCAGACAACCAATAAAAGCTGGCAGCTCTGGGTTGGAGATGTTACCAGAATTTGCTATGATGCTGAAGATTTGGTTGATGATATAATATTTGGTTCCAGGAATCCTTCCGTATTGGAGAGGTTCTTGTCATATTTCACAAGAGGGAGCATAATCCGGAAGATCCAAGTGCTTGATCAAAGGTTGGAAGACATAATAAGTGGATTAGACGTGGTCAACAAAGCAAAGCAGCAAGCACAGCTGTGCTGTAAAAAGAAGTTTGAATATGGGAAGGAGCATTCACTGCTTCCAGAGAAGTTATTTGGGAGGGAGAAGGACAAGGAGAATATCATCTCCATGCTGCTGGAAGAGACGGTGACCATGGTTTCTATAGTTGGCATGGACGGGCTTGGCAAAACAACTCTTGCACAGAGTGTCCAATGTGATTCCAGAATCCAAGAACACTTTCATCATATAGTGTGGATCTCAGTGTCTGCAGAGTTTGACTGGACAAAAATCAGAGACTTTGTCTTGCATCAGAGTCTAGAATGTGAGTATAGCTTTCTTCCTGAGAGAATCAGATGTTTATTTGTTGATCTCTATATGCAGAAAAGTATTTTGTTTGTGTTGGATGACTTACGGGAAATCAAGGGTAATGATTGGAGTTCATTCTGCTATTATTTTCTCTGCTATTCTGGTTCCAAAGTTCTTCTCACCACTAGCAACCCAAATGTATCATTAGTTACTAATGCTACTCCATATCATTTGCAAATGTTGAGAGATGAAGATTGTCAGGCTCTAATCATGGACAGAGTTCTATCTTTTAATAATCTATCTGAACGTCAGCGTGTAAGTTTGGAGGATATAGCTGGAGCAATGGCCCCAAAGTGCAAGGGCTTGCCTTTGGCAGCCAATATTTTGGGCTTTCTCTTATCTTCGAAGCGTAGTGATGATGACTGGGTAACCTTGTCAGAGAGAGATATATGTGAGTTAAGGGAATTTAAAGAAGAAATATTTCCTGCTTTTAGATTGAACAACCCTGATTTAGCATCACATTTGAAGAGGTGTCTTGCTTACTGTTCATTATTCCCACGTGATTATGATTTTAAGAAAGATAAGTTGGTTCAGCTATGGATGGCAGAAGGTTTTCTTCTTCCCCAAGGGACGTCATGTCTTGAAGAAATTGGGTGCGAGTATTTTGATGAGCTGTTATGGAAATCCGTCTTTCAACTTTCACATCCTGGTGACGAGGAGATGCCAGCCTACAAAATGCATGAGTTTATTCACAGGTTTGCTGAATTTGTTGCCTCAGACACATGTTTTCGGTTGGAGAAAGGTGAGTGGTCTTGCTCAGCTCCTTGGTACAAAAAGGCTCGTCATTTGTCTTTGCTTTGTGATAGCATCAAACCACTGTTACTCAAAGAAATTGAGAAATGTGATGGTCTTAGGACATTTCTTCTTCTGAGTGAACGTGGAACACGAATTGGCCAAGTTCCTTATTCATTTTTTCAGAATCTGAGGCGGTTGAGAGTTTTAAACTTGAGTCACACTGATATCAATGAGCTTCCAGAGTCATTGGGTAGAATAAATAGTCTTCGATATTTTGATGCATCTCAGACACATATCGTTAGGTTGCCAATGTCAACTTCCGATCTTCATGGATTACAAGTAATCAAGTTGAGAGGCTGTTCTAAACTTCGAGAGTTGCCAAAAAACTTGAAAAACATGACCAACCTTCTACATCTTGATGTGGACATAAAGGGATTGAGGCGAATGCCAGAAAACATAGGAAGTTTAAGTTGCCTCAAAACACTTCCTGCCTTTATGGTTGGTAAGAAAGAGGGATATCGCATTACTGAGTTGAAGAATCTAAAGAATCTATGTGGTGCAATATGTCTTGGTAAGCTTGAAAATGTCAAGGATGGGGAAGAGGCCAGGCAAGCCTTGATATGTGAAAAGCCATTTATTCGGACATTGGTATTAGAATGGAGCCGTTGTTCTAGAGATGGATCTCTAGCAATGGAAGTCCTTGCTGGCCTGGAATCGCACAGAAACTTGAAAGAACTGCTAGTATTTAACTATGGTGGTTCCAGCTTGCCTGCTTGGCTTACTCGCTCATCCTGCAGGCTTGTGAGTATTCATCTACAAAATTGCCAGCAAGATGTTGTTTTGCCTTCACTTGGGCAACTTCTTTTCCTCAAGACTCTTCATATTGAAGGGATGAACCGTGTAAAATATGTTGACAACCATTTTTGTGGAGAATGTGGAGATGACGCCTTCCCTTCATTAGAATCATTGAAGATCCATGACATGATGTGCCTTGCAAGGTGGGATACATTGCCTGACAGTAGCATGTCCCAGCTCCGTGATCTTACAATAGAGGATTGTCCTAATCTCGTCTCAATGCAATCACTGAAACATATGAGTTCATTGCAAACTTTTGAGGTCAGCCGCTGCATGGGGCTGATGTCATTACCTGAGCTACCGGTGTCAATTCAATCATTGATCATTATCGACAGTGATTTATTGAAACAGCGATATCATCCTGAACAAGGTCCTGAATGGAGGATCATAAGAGAAATTCCGTACGTGGAGATTGACTTTGATCCCGTGGTTCCTGACGCTTCAGGTTAATGTACCTCCACGTGACAGTCTGCTAGGCTGGTAAGTTTCTCATCCTGCTTTCCAGAAATTCATGTAAGCTAAGTGGTGGCTGTATTTGTAAAGATTCTTGAATATATAACTCATATTATCCTGTGCAGAATATACCCTTTCCCTATACCTGGAAAGATGGAAAAAATATAAATAATTTCATCATATGTTTAGTAACGAAGTGTTGGGGTGGTGGGTTTTTATTACTGGTTGGCAAGTGTTTATCTTTTAAGGCTGATCATTGTGTTTCAATTGATGGTTTCCACTTTATTCAGTTGGTTTACTAACAGAGTAACATGACCTTTCTTTGTTGGCATAGATGCAGGAAGGATCATGAACACTACCAAATGCCAACGCAGAGCGACAATGGTAAACACCTCACCATTCTTTTACTAGCTTACTCCCTCCGTCCTCCAAAGATTGCTCCTACATACGAAAAGTAACTTTTTAAAATATAATGAAAAGTTTTTGGAGACAACCCGAAATGAAAAATCTTTAAGAAAATGGAGTAATCTTAGAAAGACAATTCAAAATGGAAAATGGGACGATCTTTGGGGACGGAGGAAGTATAATGCTACATCTTGTTCGACATTTTCCGGGTTATTTAATATTTTGTACTCTGCTTCATATTTTGCTTTTGTTACTTACAATCTTAACCCACACTGACTTCTTTGTCCCAGGTGAAGAAATGCAGCAAGGAATAATGTAAATATTGTATCATGTGTATATTATGGGAAAAAATTGCGAAATAATTGTATTTAATGTGTAATCATGGTCGATTAGACAAGTACTGGTTGATTGACGTTTCAGTCTAGTGTTTGTTGTAGACTTGTAGTGAATTCGTAGTGTTGAGGTTTGGAGCTTAGTTTCGGTGGGAACTCTCAATAAATAGTGTTGTCCTGAATAATTGATTCTAAATGGTGTTGTTCTCATTTTTACTTTTGAAAAACTATTCTTGTTATTCATAATTTATTTCAATGGCATACAATTTAGTGAAAATATGATATTTTTATGAGAGTTACTAATCATTTTTATTCTATAAATATTACTTCATTTAATTATAATTATCAAAATAAAACCCAAAAAATAATTCAATTTCAACCCTAAGTAATGACTAATCCAATTTAATATGACTATCAAATATTAAAAACTAAACTTAACTAGTTAGAAGAAAATCAAGTACGAGTAAAATTACTCGTTAAATTTACACCTAAATAAAATATTTTAAAAGTGATCCCGAAATCTGAAATCAAATCGTGTTATTAATTAGTAGTTAAACCAAACACTCTTAAGGGATTAGTAGATTACGATTTACGATCCAATTAAAAAGAAATTGAAAAAATGGAACATTAAAAAATTCAAAAGAGAGCGAGATACGGTTTTGGCGCGAAAGGTTATAATGCCCCCCGCCACTCCAAATCCCATCTCCATCCTTCCACTCTGCTTACGCTGCCATGGAGAGCTTCCCCTTCCGTCCTCCTCAATTCTCCGACGTATTAGCTTTCTCTTTTTATTTTTCATTATTTTTGTCGCAATTTCAGATTCATATATCCCACGAATTCACTTAATTAACCCCAATTTATTTTGTAGGATTCGGCTTGGCTTCCGGCTTGGCTTCAACCCAATCACTCGGCTCCGACGTTGTCCCAACCGGAACTCTTCCGCTCTTCTCTCCAGGTTTCAATTTTTTCATTAGTTCATCAATTTCCTCCCTTTTTTCTCCATTTTTAATTTGAATAATACTCCGTATTTTTTAGGGTTTGTGTGTTCCTTATAACTTAGTGAATTATGTTAATGCCGATTGTGTAAGTTGAATTAGAATTGAGATTTTGTTAGTTTGATGTTGCAAGATTGGTTGGTTGGTCGATTCGTGTAGTTTGTGAAAGATGTAAGTGATTATAAAGATGACAATAGGGTAGGGTTTTTAGTGAAATGTAGTTGCTGGATGCTGAATTGCTTTTTTTTTTTTTTTTTTGCCATCTTAATGATAAAATTTAATAATATGTGTTGTAATTTAGATATGTGATTGCCCAAATTGGGTGCATCGTATTTATTTGTCGACTAAGATTAATAATTTACTAAGTGGGATTAAGATTATATTGTACTCCTCGGGTTCTTTATTGACTGACTTTCATTCTGTTTTTGGGTTGACTCTTATTGATGTCCGAAATTGCAAATGATCATGCCTCTCCGAACTTCCTAATGCACTAAAGAATAAGGCTTTAAAGATATAATGATATTCAATATTTTTTCCTTGGTTTATTGGATGCACGGGCTTAATATTATTACATCTTTTTGGGGTGGTAGGAGTATGTTTTTGCTAGATTTCACGTACATAAAATTTTGTTTTCATGCTCAAGCTGGGTGTAGGTTAGTCGTGGTTGTATGCTTCCTGTGTCAATCAGTTGCATTAAATCTAGGTGGCCTATGAATGGTTTTTGTGTTCCTTGTGAAAGAGGAAACTTATTGATGCGATGGTATATTGATTTAGTCACTGATAAAAATCATGTTTTATCGTGTTTTATCATTTAAGATATGCCTATTCGGCTTCTTGTAGTTGAAGTTTCCTGATGATATTTGGTTGTCCTTAACCCCTGCCCTTGCTGCAATGTGCAGGATGTGGGTTCCTTTAAAGGAGAGAACAGCCAAGTTAAAACACTAAGTCTTTCAACAAATCAAGAATGTAGATACAACATTTGCCGTTTGTATTTATCTGGAGAAGAGAACACACCAGTCACTCCATCTTGTGAAAAGGTAAATTTAGGTTTTAATCTTTGGTATTACATAGCTCTTTCTGTTTTCTGTTTCCGTGATTAAAATGTCTTAGTCTCCTCTATTTTCTCCTTCTTTGGTTGATTGTTTATCTATGTGTTTTGTTTCTTATCTGATTTCTTCTGGCTATATGGCAGCTTGAACTCATGAGTTTCATCCTTTTCTGCATTCCTAAAGTTTACCAAATTAACTTACTCTTCTAGTCTGTTATATTTTTTTTAACTGTAAATTTTATCCAAAGGGCAGGTCTAGTATTATGAGGTACTTGCTTTCATTCATTCCAGAGATAAAATCTTGGAAGTAATCCTTAGCATTTTAGGCATGTACTCGTGTATTTATACATTCTAACTCTGTACCTTGTTATTGATGAAGGGAGCAGAGGCTATAATATTTGGAATTTCCGAATTTTCCGCATGTCACATTCTACATATTATAGTGGTTGGGGCAATGGTTACAGTTATGGATCATAGAGGTTTATGATGGACTTTTGCTATGTCATTTTAGAGACCATTCTGTATAACAGACTGAAGTTCCTTGACATGGCTGACACCATAATGTAAAAGCTTTGTCTGGTCCTGAGTCTATGTATATTAAATCTCTTGGTCCCTTTCTAACATGTGTGTCTCCAGGCTTTTCACTGCTTGAACAGACATAGACATAGATACACAAACTTTTTGCTGTTCAAATTTCTGAAAAAATTATGCTTATTCTAACTTTTAGAAGGAAGGTGTAAGTTGATGACTTGCTAAATGGAATCAGGCATACCTACAAGGTGACCCTTGATTTATGTTTGGTTGCAAGAAGGTGCAACCAGATAAGTTATGGAGTAGGATGGCATTCTGTTATCTTTTATGAGGGTATGCTGTGATAACCTTGAGTATTAACTATTAACTTGAGCAGCGCCTTATCCCTTGCCTTTTTCTTTTTTCTTTTTGTTTGCAATATACACTTCCAGTTGCAATTTTCTGGAACTCTTGGAGCTTCTTGCAGAAGTGTGGAATTTTCCATCTAGTTTTTGGAATTCTAGGTTTTATAGTGCTTTCCTGGGGATTTATAATTCAGATTTTGGAGCTATGCTTATGCAATTATAGTGAGATAAGGAATATTTTGGAAAAATATTGCTAGTTGTCCAAGCAGTTGTCTGTGGCAATGCATCAGTTGTAGAGGGCATTCACAACATATGCTTGATCTACTTTTACAAACAATTACTGTTGTATTTTTCTTTTACTTTACTGAAAGCTTAATTTTTGTTTTGCGCATGTCTTTTCAAGCAGGTATTGCAGTTTCACCTACATCTTTCAACAGATGGAACTCCATCTATAATTTCCAACCCTCTTTTACATGTCTCAGAAGTTGACGAGCTTAATTCTACGCAAGCTCTAGATGAAATAAGAGAAGAGAAGCAGAGCAATATTGGTCATGATTCTTCTAAATTAAATATACACCATTCGTCTTCCAATGCAATGAACTCTGGACATTCTGCTGAACAAACTCCGTCAAGGAATGATGCTGGACAAAATACCTCGGAGATCTTAAAGTCAAATTTTTTCGAGGGTGATGAAGTTAGTGATGCTGTGGAGCTCTCTGTTGCAGCATCAGAAGCATTAGCTATACATGAAATTGTACATAGTGGATCATTTTCGGAAGCTTTGTCAACTTCAGCGATACTTGATATTGCTCTTCGAGTAAAGCAAGCACGACTAGATAAATTAAAAGGGTCCACATATTGCTTTGTGGATTCTGACAATGCAGCTGACATCCTTTCCGATTTAGTGGACTCCGACATGGAGGATGCATATATGGATGTTGGCTTGTCTATCAATAGTTTGGACTATGTTACTCTTAACGATACGCCAATATCCCGAGTTAAGGAGACTCCTTTGTCAGAATTTTCTGGAGAGGATAAAGAGGTTCAATGTGAATGCCTGGGAGATCAAGAAAAAGTTGTTGACTACTCTTTTATAACAGAACCCGAGAAGAATAATCCCGATACAAATAAATCAAAGGACCTGCTAGCTGGAATTTCAGATGATGAGAAGCTACAAAAGTTGGGCAGAAACACACCCCTTGACTTGATTTGTTCTAGTCAATCACAAAATATGAATTCAGATGACCTGCATGTGCCGCAGGTAAGATGATGTACTTTCTCATCTCATTTAACCAGTTCAATTCAAAATCCATCACAAGTTGTATTGGATTTAAGCCTTGTGCCATTGAATGTACATTGTTTTCATCTTTAAAATCCCTAGAATCTGAATTTGCTGCTGAAATAATGAAAAAAGCTGATGGTGCACATCTAAAAGAATGAACCCCCCAACCTCAATAAAATACTACTAATAATAATAGAAAGCGCTCTTCCTTTTTCATTCCTCTGCTTTGTCTGATGAAAGTCAAACACTTGGTTTAATTATACAGTGTCTATCTGCAGAAAGAAAAAAATGGCATAGCATGTGCAGATGGAATCCCTCATAATCTAGAAGTAAAATCTCTTCCTTACTCTCAGCATTCAAGTAAAGCAAGACTAGATCCTCTATCTACAGTATGGCATTCACGTCATGCAGGTAAAAATCGTGAAGTGTCTCCTTGATCTCTATCATTACAGGGAGAATGCTTTACCTGAACCTGCTCTTTCCTGTTCGCAGACATAAATGAATTGAATGAAAGATCATCATGCAGATTTCAGAGTCGCTGGTATGGTGGCTGGACTGGAACGGTAAGCGTCAAGAGATTTTATTCCTTGAGCACTGAACTCTTTTCACCTTTAGAACTATGGATGTTTGCATCAACGATCTAAACATGATTGTTTCAGATTCTTGAACTTGATACTGTGTCAAACCTTTTTTTCTGGATAAATTTTGTGAGTTTCAGAAACAGCCTCTCTAGTCCATTCAGTGTCTCCAAAAATCCTACTTCATTGGGATTTCTTCCTCCTAGTTTGTTGCTAATAGTGAAGTCGCTTATTGATGTACTTGAAAGTGGTATATATTAGACCCATCTTAAGTAAACTTCTGGAAATGGATGGATGTTTGGTATGAGGTATCTTCAGCTTATGTCAGTTCTTTTGTGAATAATCTCTAAGAGGATCAAGATTGTGGCTTTGAGTGTGCTGGAGAATCTTTCTTCAGCTTCTACCTCTAGAAATGAGGGAGTGATAGACAACTGTAAAATAAATAAATGAAAAATTATTGATACCTATACAGCAAAAAAGGAAAGAGGATGTGAATCGTGAAGATGAGTATTTGATGCTCTAACTGTATTGCTTCTTAATTTGTTCATTTTTCTTTGATCAGGAAGTAGATGCTCGTGGTAAACTGATATTAAAGGGAAGAATAAGGGTTCCTAAATTTTTTATTGGTGAGACAAGTTATCTTTCAGAATCCATGGATGTTTTTACTGATCAGAACTCTGCTATACATCATCAACATCTTAGCTCAAATGCTACAAAATCTGGAAAACCATTCAAAGATTCCTGCAAGACAGCTAGTGAAGGGGCATTTGTCAGTCAAGAAGTTGATAAAGATTCTGCATCGTTTGTTGATCCTCTTTGTTCAATGGTTCCTTGTAGCATTTCTGCACTAAAGGGTGATTCCTTTCTGTACGTAAATAACAAAGATGATCATCAAGTGGAAGTTGCCCAGACAAGTTCTGGTCGCATTATTGAAAATATAGACACAGAGAAGCAGGACGACCTAGATTTTGGTGATGTTGGTCCTGATCCTCGTCCTCTAATTCGGCGACAGTTGACCTCTCTCAAGACTTATAGTACTGTACTGCCAGGAAATTCTGCCTTCTCATATAAGAGAAATTTTAACTCTGGGTTTGTAAGCTTAAAGGAAAATGATGACTGGGTGCTTTTTGCCACCAACAAGTCCCTAAATGATAAGAAAGTTCAAAAGATGAAGTTGCTTCCAGTGGAACATGACATTAGCTGCACCAACTCCTCAGAAAAGAGATCTGAAAAACCACTTACAAAATCCAAATTCAGTTGTACTACTGAATTTAGTAATAAGGAAAATCATGTTGAAAATGCTTGTGGAGGAATGATACTGGATCAGTTGGAAAAAAATGGAGCGGAGCTACAGGTTAATGTTGAGGATATTCCTACATCACCTCTTATCCTTTGCCATAGGACACGAAGATTTAAAGCTCCTAAACTTCATGTTGGTGATGTGAAAACAGCCAATCTATTGGAAGATCAGACTCCAACTTCTGATAACCTTTCTCAGGAGGTCAGACAAACCCCTCAAGATCAATTTAGAAATCTTTGCAGTAGTGATGTTCCAGCAAGAAAGCGAGTTCAGTTTTCAGTTGTTGACTTTGGTCTACAAATGCCTCAAGGTCAACCGAAAAAAATTCCCAAAAGAGCACGCACTTGTGAAAATCGTGAGTATTGTCTGCTCAATGCATAATTACATCTTTATTCTAGATTTTTAAAGATGTTTAAATAACATTTTTATTAGGGTCAAGTTGCAGATTGGGGAACAAACCTGAGCATTGTGATCATGAACAAGTTACTGCATCTCAAGAAGTAAAAGAGCGTCTTACTAAGTGTCGCATAAAGGGTAGGAAGAGAACAATATTCCAAGGTTTAGACTTTTTGTTAACAGGCTTTTCCAAGAGGAAAGAAAAAGTAGTTGAAGGGACATTAAGGAAACATGGAGGAATGGTCCTTTCTGATACTCCTGCTCCACCTCATCCTAGGTGTGGAAGGTCCATGAGACTTAATGCCGAAAGGCTTCCTGTTGTCTTGTGCACAAAGAAGGTTTGGTTCTCAAATCTTAAATTCAATTGTGAATGAGCATTCCAAAATTCATTAACAATACTTGTGTTATCTAAGGTATATTTCTTTTTTTCATTTTGCTATTGCAGCTGCAAACTACTAGATTCTTGTATGGTTGTGCTGTGAATGCCTTCCTACTTAAAGTTGGTTGGGTGTACGAATCCATTAGAGTTGGTTCTGTTTTGCCTCCGGACAAGTAAGTCATAAAGCTTGATCTCTTAAATCTTCCTTAATTTTGTTGCTTGATTTTTTTTACTCCACATCTTTAGCATAATGGTCCTATGACCAGAAAGGGCTGAGGAAATGGAGAGAAAGACTAGATTGTTTTGTTCTTTGATGATTCTATTGTGATTAACTCTAGATGAGAAGTTCTGCAAAGCGTTATTCCTAATTAAAATTTGCTAACCAGTGTTGGGTAATGAGCAATTCAATACCCCGTTATTTCACTTCTCTGATGATTGTTCTCTTCTCTCTCATGTATTTTCTCCTACCTTCTATATTCTTCTAATTAATTTGAATACTTATTATAAATGTGAGAAGTGTGACGCGGGACGTAACTAGCCCAGTTCTTCCAGTTTAACCCACTTGCCTTTATTAGGCTGTCAGTTTTTAGACTAATGCTCTTTCAACCATTTTACTAATACCGGTAAACTTTTAGTTGCCACCCTCCGACCATATGGCTTTTTGTTTACTATGTGGCTTTCCAAAAGGTGGGTTGCTGTCATATTCTGGAAGAAAATCCCATTATCATCTGTTAGATACACTTTTCTTCTCTCCCATTTCTCTTTTCATACCCCTTACCTCAAACCCGCAAACATTTTTTTGAATACTCACTGTTGGACATTTTCACATTGTTAATCGACCCCATACCCTTCTATTTTATGAATTATTTTTTTTATGCTCATTTGGAACTGTTATTTTAAAATTTCTCACACTCATTTTGCTGTATTGACAGATACTTAATATTATCTAATCAGAATAGTAGGATGCTGAACCAAATTGGAAAATCAATTTGTCTAAATGACAAGGACTACGTCTTTGACAGAGTTGGAATCATGCTGCATGGAACGCATAGTTTCTGCACTAAATTGGCTAATGTTATCAAGGTAACAAGTCCTACGCAATAACTTTTCTTATATTAACAGTATGCAATATCAATAACAAGACCTAAGTATGGATTTCAAAATTCATGTTGCCATTGGGAGGGTCCATTACTGAGTTGTTCATTTTGTTTTGAACACATAATCAAAGCTGTACCTGGAGTTGGTAGCATACCTTCATGCTGTTTCCCCTTGCTACATTCATACCTATAATTCGTATTGCTAGGGCAAGCTATCATCCTTTTCAATCAATAGGACCCAAGTTTTTCTCATATGTTGAACTGTCACAGCGTTACATCTATCGGAATTACTGAAATTTTGGAACTTGTGATAATGGCATTGACCACCGTAATTGTTCCTAGCCTCTAACTGACTAACAGTAGCTCGTTCCATTTTATTAAAATCAGAAAGTATGTCTTTTACATCAACCAATTCCCTTAGTGTGACTATTCAAATTTTGTTCTGGTGCTGAGCTTTATTTCAACCATCTTTGATATTGTCCTTTCAAATTGAAAGTCATGCTTTGAATATATTTGTGATATGTTCTCAAATATCTTGCCAAATTAGGTTATTTTTAGTTAGAGAAATTGGAGAGCATTATTTGAGAATTGAAATGTGAAACATGTCATGGATATTAATTAACTATCGATTTTGTGCATAATCAAGATACGACTCAATTCATCCACCTTTTGCAATTTCAGCATGGACGGGGACAGGTATACAAAAGCCTACAGTGGTTGGTTCAAAGTTTACAGAAAAAGAAGATTTCACTTGGTGCTATTGTTGTTGAGGATGAGCATCGTGCAACCCGTCACTTGAAAAAGTGTGCCTCAGAGCAAAAAATTGCTGTAATGGTTTGTATCAATTTATTGTACTCTTAAATATTTTCACCATTGATTCCTTATGAACTCGTGTTATTTTGCATCTGGTGTGCTTGTTGCAGCCGGCTAGCTGGATCTCCAATAGCTTATTTGAAGGAAAGCTACTCCCGTGTACAGAAAATTACCATTAATCTATTCCATAAAGAATCAGGGTTCCAGACATCGATTTTACAGGAATGAAGTCCAGAGATCTGATCAATCCCATAAAGGAGAACTAATTCTATTTTTTTTTCTCTCTTTGCCTCTGATAGCTGGATTTGTCTGTTATTGATTCTCAATAGCAAGAGAGAGATATTTTCTAGCACACAGAATCTGAGAGGATTTGTTTGTACAAAGTGTATCTTATGTAAAAGCTAGCGTCGAGGTTTGACGAATTCGATTTTTCCCAATTACATGTGGATTATCTACAATCTCCTAAAATGGTCAAAATGTAAAGTTTTTACCTCAATAAAAATATAGATATCAAGCATTATATATAAATTTTGCACAATATTTTAAGAAATTTGTAAGTAAATTTATTTTATGCGAGGATAATGACCCAAACGATTGTATGGCATTATTTTATGGCCTTAGTAAGCTCAAGCTAAAATTATAAAGAAAATTATTCAAGTGTAGTTAAAATTCATTGGACTAAGTTTTTTCTTTATACATATAACATAATTTTTTGGATCATTGTTATGAAATTCCAATCTCTTGGCTTTGGTGGCTCTACTCGTTTTTTATACTATGGTTATTGTAATTAAAAGTTGTCACATGCTTATGGATGTAATTGGGAATCATCATACGAGTTGTTTAGGCTATTCCTCTTAGGGTATGAGTATCTCATCCCTACACTTATGGTTCTAAGTTGCCATTATGATTCTACAAGTTTATAAGACATTTTATCGAATTGGTCCAAAATTGTATATTATAACCTTTAAATCTATGATATTTTTGAGTTTATTTTAATCACATAAAGATAACAACACTCAGTGTTTCTCATAAGTTATAGGAAATAATGAGTGTCATCTATGCCTACTTTTACCCTTAATACAAATGTAAATTTTGAGATATTATTGGTCAAATTTATGATTTTCATGCATATTTTATGTACTTCACATTTTGTACTTCCAATATTTCGTTTATTGTGTAGATAGCATATGATGGAGTGATATTTGGATCAAATGACACTGTATCTAATTTATCAAGTTGAGCGAAAATAAAGACAAGTTGCACAATGTATATTTAAAGTCAAAAGTCTAGATTAGAAAGGAAAAAGTATAAAAAAAAAAAAAAACAGCCCATTCCACGACCTAGCTATGGGCCACAA
Organism: Dysphania ambrosioides; assembly: GCA_026401315.1. Classification (NCBI taxonomy): domain Eukaryota; kingdom Viridiplantae; phylum Streptophyta; class Magnoliopsida; order Caryophyllales; family Amaranthaceae; genus Dysphania; species Dysphania ambrosioides. The sequence goes on along the minus strand of CM048658.1, from coordinate 30,340,693 downwards.
GATTACTCCATGGCCTGGCCATGGATGAACGTTTTAGGGGACGACAAAGAGCCATGGACAACCTAGTCCATGGCCTGCCCATGGTCGTGACACTTTAATCAACCCATGGAGAAATCGCAATATGTATTTTGGATAGCTTTTTTGGCTAATCTTGACTAGTCTTTTTCCTAGTTGAATTCTCTATTTCTAATAATTATAAATAGGACTCTTGGCTAGACAATTGGGTTTTTTTTTCTCTTCTTATTGTCTAGGAAAATGTTGAAGAAAATAGGGTCTTTTATTCTCTCTCTTGATATTGCTAGAGATCATTTTCTCTCTTTTGTATTATTTAGCCATTGATTCTCTTCCTAACGTGTTTTTTCATACGGAGGGTTTTGTTTAATTCTTTTGATCATGTGAAAGCTCTTTCCTTATATGAGAACCTTTTATATATGGGAATCCATCTCCCATCGTTAATTAAAAGATCTAATGGCCTAAGATGTTTCAATTTTTATGGCAAAAGTATAATTTATTATAACTTTTTTATACTCTAATAGCTAATGTACAACACATTTCGTCTATATTTTCAAAAATCATGTTATACGTACAATACCCCGTTTTTCCTGATATTGAAAACTTTTCATCTTTTGATTATTTTTTTTAGTTGTTCTAAAAATTAGTACAGATTATTTCAAATATTTATTCTATTGTTCTAAACTTTAGTACTAATGTTCTAAAAATTTTGCTCTATTATTTTAAACGATTAGTCTAATGTACTATACTTCTGCTTATTATTCTAAACTTCTATTTTAATGTTCTAAACTTTTGTTCTAATATTCTAAACTTCTGTTCTATTATTATAAAAATCAGTTCTATCGTTCTAAACTTCTGTTCTATTGTTCTAAACTATTGTTTTTAATGTTCTGAATTTCCATTTTATTGTTCTAAAGTTCTAATGTTCTAAACTTATAATTTATTATTCTAAACTATTGTTCTAATGTATGTTATAACTTACTCTGAATCCCAATCTTGTTGTTTATTGTTTATCTTATTTTAGGGTTGGTTTTATTATTATTGATAGACTAGATGTAGTTTGTTTAATGAATGTAATTTGGTTCACAATTACAATTGTTTCTTAATTGACTTTATAACCTTAATTTAAAATAAAAGAAGTCATCATGACAGTTGATAAATCTTGTTAGTATATTTAAGATGCTATGTTTAATGTCTTTATATTACATCATGATTGCAATGTTAAAAGATACTAGGTATTGATAGTTGGTTCATTGTTTGGACTTCGGATCAGTATATGGACCTTGCATCCGGGTGCACTATGCGCATCGTGCACCCTGTGTAAAATGCAATCCAATATAACACAAAACGCAAGTGTCCGGTTCACTTTTTACACGTCGGATAATGCACTGACCATTTACCCCAAACCATTGACCATTTACAGTTTCAAAATTCCCCCCCATAAACCGTCATATCTGAATATAAAAGTGTAGACTTGAAAAGATCTCTGTACTGATGTCAGTCGTAATCATTTCGATATTAAATAAACAAAAAAAAACCCACGCATCATCATTACAAAATAATGCGCCTTCCCAATGCAATCTCTTTGTTTTTTGTACTGATATGTAATGTTCATTCAAGCAATACTTAATGTTCATTCGTTAACACTAGAATGTTCATTAACCTAGCATGTCCAATATTAAATCACACAATACACAAACAAACATTATATAGTCATCCACTGAATATTTAGTGATACATAAATGAACAAGTCAGTATTATCCAATGAACATTTATATACTTGGGTGAATTAGTTCAAAAAGAATTCATTGGAAGTTTTTACAATGAACATTTTATAATGATACACTGAACATTTAGTTGAACAAAAACGAAAATTTATTATCATCCAATGAACATTTATTTTACTTGAGAGAAAGAGTTCAAAAAGAATGCATTGGGATGGAGTTTTAGGAATCGTGACAAAAGAAACCAAAAATAATGTATGGGAAAATCACACAATACACGAATGAACATCCTATAGATAACCACTGAACATTAAACATTAGAAGGATGAACATTATGTATTATTGAAATGAAGCCAAGACATTCCTTCAAATAGAATTTTACAATGAACATTATATAGTCATCCACTAAACATTTAGTAGTACATAAATGAACATGTCGGTATTATCCAATGAACATTTATATATTTGGGTGAATTAATTCAAAAAGAATTCATTGGGATAGAGCTTTAATTTGTAATTATGATATATTGGGATTACTTTTATTTATTATTTTATGATTGTTATGTAATTGTAATATTTAATATTGTAAAAGTATTTAATATTGTATTGAATAAACATTCTACTGAAATGAATGAACATTTAGAATGAAGACAATGAACATATACTTACATTACAATGAACATTTAGTAACATTACTTGAGTAATTCTATTGAAAGTTTTTACAACGAACATTTTATAATAAGACACTGAACATTTAGTAAAACAAAAATGAACATTTAGTATTATCCAATGAACATTCATTTACTTGAGAGAAAGAGTCGAATGAACATACTGTGTAAACGAATGAACATACTGTGTAAACAAATGAATATTAAGTATTGCTTGAAAGAACATTAAGTATTGCTTGAATGAACATTACATATCAGTACCAAAATTTAAGAGATTGCATTGGGAAGGAGCATTATTTTGTAATGATGATGCGTATGTTTTTTTTGTTTATTTAATATCGAAATAATTACGACCGACAGCAATACATCATCTTTTCAAGTCTACACTTTTATATTCAGATATGACGGTTTATGGGGGGAATTTGAAACTGCAAATGGTCACTGATTTGGGGTAAATGGTCAATGCATTATTTGACGTGTAAAAAGTGAACTGGACACTTGCATTTTGTGTTATATTGGGCTGCGTTTTACACAAGGTGCACGATGCGCATCGTGCACCCGAGTGCAGGATCCTTTTTGTGACTTCAGATTGATAACCATAGTTACTCAACCCACTATTCTATTGACTTAACTTAATAGATTCAAAGCAGTTCACACCTTATGGAAATTCACTTTTACTTACCCGACTACATAATAGTAGATTTAGTCAGGTTATTTTTTTATAGGTTAGTGGCAGCTTTATCAGGAGTCACTAGGAAGCCTTTAGGTTTCAAGAGACCCCATAGATACTCTCAATCATCTCCAAACTATCATTTTAATCATATTATTTATTTCTGTGATATATGGGGTTCCAAAGGTATTTTATGCCCTTTGGAAACCCTTCACCATGTCGGTCCACACCAAAACAGCTGTTTTTTTGCACTTTGACTCACTGCCCAAGTGGATTAGAAAATGATGTAGTAATAGGGAAAAATGGATATAATTGTTCAACAGATAGACACAAGAGATAGAGGAATGTGGCTTAATCCGTCTGATCTTAAGTTACGCAGACAATACAGGGCAGAAAAATCTACACAGTAATGCATTTTTCTATATAAAACAAAGGAGTAGTAAGAATCTCAGTCTTAAAATAATCACCAGATTTAATGATTCAGTTTTCAGAATGTGCCAAGCTACCCTTGTGCTGTAAAAAAAGATAGTTAGCTCGTCAAAACTGTTCTAAAATTATGTGGTTATTAAAATAAAGGAATTTTCACAATAAAAGGCTAATCTCACCGAATTCTTCTGCACACAATGCCACAAAATTCAAAAATGGAAAACTTCAAAAATATCACCAATTTACAAGAGAGCACCAAATACTACTATCTACAATTACCTTTCTCTCTTGACTCGACCTCTCTAACACTGCCTATTACATCTTGTATCTTTGCAGAAAGGCTCTGGTTATGCTCCTCAATGTGCTCAAACAACATCTCTAGATGCCTTTTGTATGTGGTAGCTCGCTTTTTCTCAACAGCCAACTGCTGGGATAATTCCCGAATCTTGTCATGCTCGTTCTGCAGAAACATTACAATGGTCAGTCAGAGCGATCTGCTTTGCCTTTTACCCCACCTTTCTATTTTTTCCTTTTTCTTTACGGAAGTGAAAAGGTCATGATCATTCCCTTAACTGTCCTTGAAATATTACCCACGGAACAGAAAGCGTGGTAAATTGAGATTTGAAGTGCAACATCATTAAAAAGTAACAAGTTATCTAAGAACCAAACATGAGGCAAAGTTGAACTTTAAGGTATGAAGTACTCTTCAAGTGTCTTCATTAATGAAGGTAAGCAAAAGCTTCAAGAAAATAAAAGACGCATGCAAGAGTAACAAGACACAAGATTCAGTATAATAATTTCATTTAATAATTTTGACACCATCACTGAGGCCAAAGGGAGAGTATCAGAACATAAATACAAACCCTACATTTCGGGTATTAAAACAGCAGAGCCAATTCTCTGCAGGGAAAGATGTAGCCGAAAGTGCCCAAAAAGGAGTGACAAAAGTCCTTGCAGCAAGAGAGTTTCAGTTTTCTGTTAACTGAAAGATAAGTATCCCCTATTTTCTACAGCCACAACAGTGTGGAATCGATAATATATCACTACCAACGTCCAGCTCTTCAAAACTAACAAACAATCATTTGAGCTTAGAAACACAGAATAACAGCAAACCAAAATGTGGAACTCCAAAGACCAGCAATACCAAAAAATTTAATTGTGAACAGTTCAAGTTAAACTTGGAAGGGTTTCTAGCTATAGTATAGGGAAAGACAATTATTGAAAAGTAACCACTAATTATCAAACCTGGTACCATTACTGTCTCAGAATAGGAAGAGACAAGTCAGAAGAAGAGTTCAAACCCAAATATCCATTCCACTCTCTCCTCCACCAAAACCCCTTGGCTTAACGATCAAAAGTCAAATACCCAGCTGACTCTGAGCTGGGTTTTTATGGACTTCATTTTCAAGATTAACCAATTTTAGAAGGGTATTAATGAGAAAATATTGCCAATGAAGCCACCGAAAAGTGCATAAAGAAAAGCACCCGGTTTGCAAAAACAATATGGGGATTTGGCAATAAGGATATCAGTAAAGACTTTCAGGCCAAGGAGAAAAGGAAGTAATACTTAAGGCGCAGTAACCCATTCAGAAGGCGAACAAAAATTCTCTGACCTTCCAAGAAATGTTCTACAATTACGAAAAATTATATTATGTCCGTAGTCTCAATTCTACAAATCAGGACGCCCCCACCGACTATGCTATTTATTAGCAACACATTCATAATATTCATTCATTGAATAATCAAGTAAAGGTAGCTTATTGAAAGAGTTTCTGACCAAAGTGCTACACAAGCCATTGCTCTACACTGAAACAGCGAGGAGCTGCTTAACATCTATAAAAATATTGAATACTACTCTTCAGTAAGAATAACGCTTTTTCGACATTTTAAACAGAGGTTGTTTTTCTTTGTTACTTTATTAAAAGGAGAAAAAACCATAAACATAATGTTGACAATAATATTACCCCCTCAATAATATTTACCCCGCTTAACATCTATAAAAATACTAAATGGTGGTTGTTTTTCTTTGTTACTCTAATAAAAGGAGAAAAAACCATAAACATAATGTTGACAATATTACCCCCTCTCAAAAAAAAAAAAAATGAAAACAGATATGGAGATAATTACAAAGGTTTGAAAGTTTAAGGTCACATACCAAGCAAAAATATGAAGTTTGAGGCAAGGAAAAGAAACAACTAAATACAAATTAAGAATATACCTCAGGCGTTTTTTTTTTTTTCAATCTGCACAAGTCTAGTCATAAAGCTAGTCGTAAAACTAATCTTCTGACAGAATCTAATCAAAGATGGAAGGAGATGAAAACACAAGAAGCAAATATGCTACAACCACTCAACTTAAATACATCCACAAATTCCACGTCCTTTTAATTAAAAATTAAACAAAATCAGACTTCCAAAAATCTTAATTACCAAGCCACAGGTCAGGAGCTTCACAAATTCCACGTCTTTTACAAAAAAAATGCATTTTCAAACATACAGGCTACAGTCAAATGCTAGCTGAATTCCATAAGAAACACTGTTGGAGAATTGCAATTTGCAACCACTGATAATTTAAATTCTTTTATTATTTTTAACCTCATTCTCCTATAATTTATGAAGTTCAGCATCCTATGAAGAAATCCATAAAATTGAAAACTGTAAGGTGCATGTTTGAGTATTATCAGTTTCACATTAAAAGATGTAGCTTCCAGTTTATAATCCAAATGGGCTACTTTTATAACCGAAAGGTTTTAAGCTATAAACTCTCTTCAACATTGTTAGTAGGCTTCTCTTCATTAGTAAGCTAAGGTAACTTGGGGATTTCACAGAAAGCAACAACCCATTTGTCTTTCGAGTTTTATTACACGCACAGTTTACAAGTAGAAGGACCATGAAGTAATTATATAGCTGATTGGCATTGGTCAATGGTAATAAAAATCAGTCCCCTTTCCATAATTGCATGTGATTGTAGGGAAGCATTACCCGCCCCACCCCATACACGCACAAAAAAATCTCAAATCCCTCCAACCCCCTCCCCCCTGCACCCCAGACCCAGAGTTACTGTTGCTACTTCAGAGTTCAGGCAGCCAAAAGAATGCAACTTTTATCAGAGGTAGCACTTATAGCTACTTCATAAGACCAATGTCTCCATCCACTTGGGAAAATTAAGAACTACACTGAATTCATAGGCTCAGTTTCAAGCAAAGGCCCACGACTCAAAAATTCTTTTAAGGGTGACAAAAGCAAGTTTTATAAATTGCTTATGTCATTTTTTCAGTATGATAAAGTCAAGAGAGAGGACTTCATCCCATGTCAGTGAATGGCAACTCTTAGAGGGTAAGAGGGTACTATCTTCAAGTAATTAACTTAAAGAAATTAACTTGTCACACCTCTTAACTCCCTACTCATTCCACGAGACAATGAGCTTCCCTTTATTTGAAGGTTTCTTTTCATATCCAACAGAAAGAAACAAAACTCCTAGTAAAGTCTTCCAGTTCCAGAGCAACCTTACCAAATTAAGACCAAAAAAACTTAAAAGCATAATCAATCAACTTGAAGGATGGCGCCTCAAATTCTAAAAGCATAATCAATACCATTACATATCATAATGCTCATAACCCTACAAACCAGAACAAAAGCTAACATATTAATTCACCCATCAATACTGGAAGCTCTATTCTTCTGATTTTAATCCTAAGACTAAATGCTGATTTGAGTCACTTTTTTCTACTTCAGTTGGTCCATGGTTGAAGAAAGGAGACTTGCACTAGGTCCATCACTATCACAAGAAACAGGTAGAAGAAACTCTTATTGAGCCCATTCTGAATTCTGATAGATCAGTCTATGGCCTGAACAACTTATACCCCTCAATGAACAAGTTAACTCTATAAAAGACGTTGCAAAGGTAAAGTGAAGACCGTTCATGATGAATCGAACTCTAAAGCGTCAAGGAAAAAATAACTACTTTTGAGATCATATTGATCACAATTGAAAGGTTCATGTAGACAATTCTAAAACAAACAATTATAGATAATAGGCAGCATATAAGCGATCCACACAGCAACATAGTACTATATCTAAGATTAAAAACAAAATCAAACATGACTTTTATAGCTGATATACTACTAAATAAGCCAATTTGAAAATTAATGGCGATATGAAATTGTAAACAAACTTCAAAAGATGAGGCAAGAAGCCAAGGACTTACTGGGTATTGCTCAAACATAAGATCTTTTCGGCCCTTTCCTGGTGTTAGAGGATGTGTGTGTTCTTTGAAAAACTTAGTAATCACCCATTTACCAGATATCATTTTCCTTACCAAAATCATTGCTCTACATCCAACCCTAGTTTCAGCCCTCTGCCTCACAACCTTCTCACGTTTGTCAGGGATTCTGTACCCCTCCTTATTACAAACCAAGGCTCTACCAATTGCAGATCCATCACGCCTTGACCGAGATAACTTGCTTACTCGAATAACAAATCCCATATGAGTAGCATATGCATTGTAAAAAGCATGGGCAGCAGCTTCAGATTCAAACTCCTGCCCAACAAAAGGCTCATTTATTGGTTCCCCTACTGGAATAACTTCTTTTTCAGATAAATCATCACTCATTTTGTCATCCTGGCTTTGCCCACCTTCAATAGAACTTCCACCCATATCATTTTCATCGCCAACCCTGCCCTCGGTATCTGCAGAACTTCCTACAACTTCACCATCAACTTCAAAATCCACTGCATCACAATCAACTCTCTGAATTAATACACAACATAAACTAGATGAAAAATAATCGAAAGATAGCAGAAGCAGCGTTCATCTAAAGCAAAGGTGATAAAACCTAACATTGAATCAAATTCATATAAATACATGCTCAATCGAAACCAAGCTACCACAGTGGCAATTAGGGTTTGACAATCTTCTAAAAAATAAATTCTCTCCACCTAAATGCAATTCTCAAAATATCCTAATCAAATATAATCAAGGATATAGCTAAATTTCACACACGACACTTCTAATGGTCAAACCGTTTTCACACTCCCCATCATTCAATTTACGTAACCATAACAATTTTGGAAATACGGAAAAACTTTCCGATACATCCCAAACTCGTATGATGAACTATTAGTTCTAGACGGATAGAGTATACAATCATAATTACAAAAACATCTCCACATAGTACGATATAGCACCGAACAAGCCTGAAAAACAAAAGCTTTCAAGAAACAAGCGCTCAATCTCACCCCCACAATAATCTTACCATCTCCCACAATGAATACACATTACGAAAAATGCAAAACAAGAAAAGATGAACCCCTAAACAATTGAAATAACTCAGAATACATATGATTAGCTCCACCCAATTTTTTCATACACATAGTCACATAGAATCACTTTAGTACATAATTCAAACCCAACAAAAAAACCGGGAAAAAAAACAAAAATCAAAACAAAACCCAGATACCTAAATTACAAAAATCAATGAACAAAACGTTGATCAAACAAAAATGTTAACAAACCCCACCAAAATTAAATAGTAAAAGAAACAAATAATACCCAAAAAGATTGAATCTTTCGTACTATGAGCCATAAATAAAAGAAAATTAAGGAGACTAATGTAAAAAATAGCCTCAAATTAAAAGCAAAACCCAGTACTTTTCAGAGAACTATGAAAACTTACTGAAATTAAATTGGGGTAAATGATTTCAATCAAATAAATTTGAAGGTTTTTATCTTATTTAAAAATTGTTGGGTTTCGTTGAAGGGGAGACGTTGGATGACTGAGGAGGATGGGAGGGAGATTCGGGGGTGTTTGGGCAGGAAGAACACGTGAAAGGTCACGTGATGATTGGTGTAGCCGTGCAGTTTGTATGGAGAGGTTTGTCTAGGGATTATAATATTACGGAGTACAAATAAAGGAAGTTGAGATGAGAAAGCCACTAAGTTTTTGACATGTGGAAGCCAATCGTCGCTTGGTTTTGCTCGTTTTTAGGCTGAAACAGCAGTGAACAGTGAACAGTGATCAGAACACCATGCAAATCTAAAAAATCTACTTTGTTGGTGGTTGTCTATAAATATGTTTAATTTTCATGGCATCAAACCCAAATTTTAGGCTTTATTCTAGTCTCCTGAATTTTGCTGATCTTATAAAATCTTTTTTATTTTATAATCTGATCTTATTAGCCCTGTTATATCTTATTATTATAATTATTATTGAGCTCAGATGATGCCCTAATTTGTTAAATGAATGATATTTTGAAAGTTGTATGAAAGAGAAAATATAAAATATTTTAATATATATTTTTTCTTTCTAAATAATTAAAAGGAGAACTATTAAATAACTTAAGATCAGGTAAATAAGAACATTTATATTGGAGATAATGGTTAAACAAAACGAAGTACTTTCTCTATTCTTTTTTATTTTTCACGTTTTCTCCATCCGGAAATTTCAAATTGTTGTTCTCATTTGAAATCCTTCTATTTTAATTTAATATTGCAATTGGTGGAAAATTTTGGTGAGGATTACTATCCATGTGATATATAGCCCTTGGTTGATTTTTTAATTTAATTGTTTAATGTCATGGACTTTAGAAATTTCATTACTTTATTAATGTTCAACCCACTTGCATTATTTTTTAATAGAATCTATTCTTATTTTTAGATTAATTTAAATTATTTTATAGAAACTTAATATTATTTAATATTGTCATGATTTCTTCTTTAATTCCAAATGGGAAGGAAAAAAAGAACCGATGGAATAGATTACACTTAATACTTTATTGGTGTACTGAATTTTTGAGTTAATTTTTGTTGTTGTATAACACTAAATGTAAGTGATGACATGAACACTATGAAAATCTTAATAGCCAATAAATATAATCTTAATCTGTAATGTTAAAATATTCATAAAGATTTGGTTTATTAATAATTTATGATTATGCAACTTGGAAATATAACTGTGGTAGAGTTCGATGTAATATACCAACTAATCAAAAAGAGGGCAGGGTTGATTTGTTTGTGTTCAAAGTTATGATTAGGGGTTGGTTAAATTATTTGTTTCCTAGATAAGCTGAATTATATATGTAGATTAAGACAATTACAGTAATACGCATAATTTTTTTAATATAAATATTTATCTTTATTAAATTAGGTCTAGATGTAAGCGTAAATTTTAGGCTAAATCACAACCCAAATCTCCTAAATAACTTGGCCAGGACTACATTTATAACATAAGATGAATATAGCAAAGTAAAAATTAATATTTTTTATAAAATTTGCTGTAAAATTAAGATTTTTTTTATAAATGTAAAACTTTATTATTTTTCAAATTATTTCCTAATTCTAGTTAAACTTATTTTTTACTAAAATTATTTTTATATTCAAAATTGTCATAAGTTGTTAAATGAATAGAAGTTATCATGATGATCAATTTGATCACAAAAAATAGAATTGATAATTAGGATTATTACATCCTTTATTTATTATTTATCTTACTAGTCATTTATTTAGTTTTTATAATTTTTATTTCAAATTAATTTGATATAGATTAATACAAGTTTATTTCACATTATTTATATATTTTTGAGAGTTTTAATTAAACTTATCTTTAATGTTGATCGACCCAAGTACGTGAAACTACTTTTTGTAAGGTTTTTGTAGTATAATTATTTTGTTTAGTCTTGTATAAATTTATGTATACTCAATGCTCTTAAGTTGTATCTTGACAATACATTATATTTTGGAAAAAAGTTTAACTAACATATTTATTTGTATGAACTTTACTTTATGTAAAAATGACTATGTATGAAATATCTTGATATTCTTATAGTTATAACCAGTGAAAACTTTAAAGGTTTATTTGTATATGGTTCAATACTAGTTTTCAAGGTATTATATGCATATAATCACAATTACATGATATTCTCCAGGAAATAAACTTATCTACGGAGTACCTCTAAATATCTCCAAATAAAGTTCAGCTCATACTAATTTGAATATTAAAACCCATTTTGCTTTCTCTAGTGATATGTATTATATTGCTTCTCAAACACAAACACATTAAAAAGATTTGGAAATTGATTACTTCTAATTGTGCTGAATTAAAAAAAATTAATTTGTACTTTATGCTATGGTTAAAGGAATAGACAAACATAGTACTACATAGTGCTATATTGTACGTAGTAGTATATAATGGATATTGGAGAAAAAGAAGTTTACATAACTATACTTCATGAATCTAATAATAAAACTAACTCTTTTAAATTATAGTAAGAGCTAGATGTAGTCATTTACCAACAAAACTCCACTAAAGAAATTAGGTCTATAGAATTCTATTTACAATGCCTTCTCTTTGTTTTTTTTATTCTTCCAACGTATGACAAAAGTAAGAAGTGGGTCATTTTGCTTTTTAAATAGGAAAGAAACGCGATTAACTACAAAAGAGCTGAGTAAATAGTTACTAAATATTTTATTAGTTTAATTTAACTTATTATAAATAGATCTTATTTAAAATACTTGTTAAAAAGAACTATACAATATAAAAAAATTATGATATTAGTTACAAAAGTTAAAATTGATTATACATATGCAAAATGGTTGTAGCTTATTAATACCAAACATATTTCCTATTCAAGTAAAATCTAAGCAAAATTGTTTATAAAAAATATTTTCATACACTTATAAGTTATGGACCTTTTGAATTAATTGTTACACTTCACTATATTCCATTTGGGACCCACCATAAAAGCAATACATTCTCACTTACTTTTGCCCCACTATCTTATTTTTTATCATTATTTTTTCTTGCAATATTCCACTCTTTTTAAAAAAAATTATTTTATTCTTCTTTCCTTACATGGTTACACCATTTTCACTTTTTTCATACCTCTCTCTTATTTTCCAATCATTTTTCTATAGGGAAAAGTTCAAATACATGTAACCATTATTTCAAAATGGGTGGAGTAGATGTTAATTTTTCCTATTTGTCATCCTATGTTGCATAACTCCTTTCATTTAATAATGATACTAAGTGGTGCGCTTTTAGGTTAAGAAATAAATCTCATTTAAACTAAATCAATAAATTTTCACTTATAATGACATTATTTTCATAAAAATATATTAGGTTAAAAATAATATCTAAATGATAAATCTAATCTCAAGTAATCTATTATTGACATACTATCAATCTTTGATAAGATCACTACATAGTCGGAAAATCAAATTTGATAATATAAATCTAAGCTCATTTATAATAGTGCATGACCTGATGTGAATTAAACCCTAAAGAAGGATATATCGAACTTAGAGAATTACTCCTGAAACTCTTAGAATGATTCACATTTCAAATAATTCATGTCTAAAATAGTTAAGAATGTACACTTAAATCTTAAATCACTCTTAAACTAAGAACAAAGCACAATATGAGAAAACTTACTTTTTTTGAACTTAAACAAATCAAATTTTATTGAATGAATAGCATGCCTTATACAAAACCACATTCCCTTCCTATTACAAATTGGAGTCAAACAAATTTGACCTATACTAGGAAAATGACTCTTCTTAACTAATTCAATCTCCTAGTTAGACTTAAAGATGCTAAACACGTGTAGACTCCTATTTGGACTCAAAATAAGTTTTAAAACACGTTTTAACCAGCTTGGCAAATCTAAAAGGTACCTAACCAAGGAACTAATCCTTCTATGACTCAAATTGAGCAAAAATCACGAAAAACCTTTCAAAGTGAAAGATAAAAATGTGTTAGCTAAAATATAGATCAAATCCTAATACAACTAAAATTAGTAAAGCTATACAAATTCTAAACCGATTAGGATTAGTCTATCAAATCATCCCAATGTACCAATCATGACCTTTTGTTGTAGAATGAACTAAACCTAAAAAGTTAAATATATTTACTAGATAAACCATTTAATCATCCTTGATTCCTACTCGTATAGTCCAATCCGTATCATGACCAAATGATATTAAATGCTATTATTTGGACGTAAACCAAATGTCCTTAAATTGTAAAGCATTCAAAAACCATACTTATTTATTAATTATTTATTTCTGAAATTATGAAGATATTATCATTTGATAAAAACAAAGAGAAGTAAATTTCTGTTTCGAGAGAGCTTCCAATTCAAACTACTGTAAAAACTAATCCCAACTACAAGTCTACAAGAATACATAGGGAGGGTTTTACATTCAAACTCCAAAGCTATAAAGATTTTACATCCGTACTTCATTGAAGTCTAAGGATACATTTGGATTAGAGAGAGCTTCACCAGTCTTCTGACTCACACCAAAGGTTTAACACTTGATCAATGCAGCTTCATTAGAGACGACTAGCAAGGGGACATAAAGTTGAAATCCAAGAAGAAGAAAAAGTTATTTTTGAGAAAGTGCAAATGAAATTAAATAAATATCGTTAGTGTAATCAGTTCAAGATAACATCATCCAAAAGTCCGAATGATCCAATTCCTTCAAAATAATTACTCCGTACAAAAAAAAGAAAAATACATCACCCAATACACTACTATTTTCATAAAATTGAGTATGAAACTCCGACATTCAATCTGCTTTGAAGTAACATTCCTCGAAAAATTAAATTAAATTAAGAAATGAAAGCAACATAGTTTATGGAAATAGAGGAATAAAAGAATATATGCTCCAAAATGTGTTGCTGAGCCTGGACATTGTGGGTGTGTTTGCTGGTAGAGATGCCTACAGTAAAGGACTGCAGTTGTGCGAAAACTGATCTGCCAGTTACAAACTGGCAAAAGATCTGGAGTATGTTGTGCTATACAGAAATATGAAAGAACTGGTCAACACTAGTCACCCACATATTAGAAAGGGAGGCTACATGTACGATGACAAGTAGCATACTGGTGTGCTCTTTTGTACAGCCAACTTTGTGCAATAAATTGACCTGTCAGCGTCAAAAATTGTTTGAAGATCAGAGAAATGAACACATACAGCTTGTAAGAGAGGGAGGCTTCATAACGAACTATGCAGAAAGATTGCATTTCTTGATCTATGAAGGTTTATGTAATAAATATCTTGAGCTTCACTTCCAATGGGTAATACCACAATACCACCATTACAACTTTGAAAATTTGACATCGCATACCAGAACTTTGTCAGAAGTAACCCCAGGAACCTGCACTCTTTTACATCTCCCAGATTCAACATCACATGCTCCAAGATAGGAACCATTTCTATACGAAACCAATAACTTCTCAGTACCCAGTTGTAGTATGGGCATACGATGAGATTCAACTTGGACGACAAATTGCTTCACCCAAGACTCTTTCACACCATATTGCTTCATAACCCAAATTTCACATTGACTACAATTTTCAGACATAGCACTAAAACAAAGGCTAGAACCAAAAACACCCACTTCGGTATAGAGATCTCTCTTCATATCATCCGGTACTGGAACACGCGAAAACTTTTCATTTCCAAAATGAAAAGACCATAAACAGTTGTCCCTATAAGAGTACCTATGAAGCGAGCCATGAAGGAAAGCCCCACTCTTCCTGAGCTGAAATATTGGAGCATCACCAACAGTTCTCCATTCATGAGTGCCTAGTGTTTGTATTTCTGCTATATTCCTATAACTCTCCACAGTCTTGAGAATTCTAAGCACTTTGAATTCGCAAGACACAGGACAACAGCCCAACCCATAAACCTCAACAGAACAAGACGGTTCACGAAGTTGCTCAACTAATACATATTGGCTAGTTAAAAGATTACATACAATGTAAGGACTCCACTGCTCCCAAGATTTTAAACAGATTAGCCCATTGCATTCATTAACAACATACAAGTTATCATGGGGGGTGTCGAATTCGGATCTAAACCTAATCACAGAAGGAGCTTCAACTTTAAGATTGCCCATCCCACCCACCTTCGAGGACTTGTCTAGATCAAGCAGCAGAAAATCTTTCCTCTTGTCATTCAACTTACCGTAGAGCAAAACTGAGAAATACAACGATTGAGAAGAGCGTAAATCAGCAAACTCAGCGCTAATGATGATCTGATACCAATCTTTCCGAACAAGCTTACAGTTTAGGCATGCCTTAGTAGGGAGTCTTGACAAAATATCACAAATAATTGAGGATGGGATTTTCTCAAAAGGGGACCCACTCAAATCCCATTCACCCATCATCATCATTGCTCAATCACCAAAATTTCAAAGCAAACAAACAAATGATTTTATGAATGAAGCTGCAAGACTGCAACCTTTAAAACCCATGAAGCTCAAAGAAGAGAAATGTAAGCTTGACGCAATGAGATACTCCCATGTTTCCAAATTTGAACAAATCAAAGAATAACTAAGTCACTAAGAAGTAGTGGTGTTGCATAGCAGATGATTACGAATGCAAATGGATTAGAGCAGTTGAATCAAAGAAGAAAGATTCAAAGTTATTCAAGATTTTGAATAATCAAAATGCCGTCTCAAGCTCATTGCGACATTTAATCAAACATATGGTGTGCACATACAAATTCTATTTCAGGCATCTGCAAGTAAGTAGGTAAGAAAGAAAGCTACACATCTGCCAAAAGAATCGCAGTATAAGATGAGCTAGCATCTTACCTTGTAACTTAGCAGATGAAATTACATTCAGATTTCATGAATTTCGAACATTGGACGTATTTGCCTACTTTTCTTTGTTTTTTGAGATCATTCGTGGCCTGTGGGTGGGACGTGGACTGAAGAAGGAAAATTCAAAGGGCAATTTGGTAAAAGAAGGGGACAAATTACTGTTCATGTAGTCAAGGTACAGTATCCTTAATAAAATACTTTGAAAATGTACTTTTGTTAGTAGTGTCAAAAATTGACCGACACGAATTACCGACTTGAATCTGTAATAATTTGAACCTAATATGTACCTGTTTTATAAGTAAAATTGGTAATACGTAACCCAATCTAATATTAACAGACAACTTACGTTTTCTGATATTATTTGACCCGATTTCAAACTTGTACGGCTGTACCCAATATAAACTAATAATCCACTTGAACAGACTGACAATGAAATAAATCCGAAATGATTACTGACTTAATTAGAAGATAAACCAATTTATAACTCGAGAAAACTTATTATAAACCCGACCCATAGTGACCCATGGCCTATTTTTTGTAGATCGATTGTTGACCCTACTCGTTATTGACTAAAGTTGTAATAACCTATAGCCTGATTTTATCCAAGTCATGATCGTTAACCATCTAATCATTGAATTCACCTAATTCGTAATGTCTTAATGAACTTATAAATTGAATTTGTGATTATTTACTACTTAGTAATTTGCATTAAAAATTATCTAACTTATTTTACTATACGTTGAAATAAATTGGAATAGTTCTTACATTTCATGCATTGAATTTATGCAAACTCATTACTTTCAAAATGATGTATTTGACTAATAAAAAGTGCATTTGATAATAAAGTTATAGTTATGATTAAAAACATAATATTACTTAGCTATGATTGGAGTATTCAAAAAGTTTTAATTTAATATAAGCAATTTAATTTATTACTCTATATTATTGATAGTATTAACTCTAAAATATTGCTATAAAATTTTTAGAACATTTTTCTAGGGACATAATACCAAATTTGACCTACCTAATATAACATATCACTTGATAATTATTGGACCTAACTTTGATTGAATATTTTGTAATATTTTATTACTTTTTTAGGGGATAGAATTTCTTCTGAAATTTAATGTTATATTGTGCTAGTTATACTACCCAAATCTGACTTGAACCTGAAATAGTTGAGTAAATGTCCCAAATATTGATTCAAACCCAGTACAAACTGACTTGATAATTATTCTACTCAATAACATCTAATTAGATATGACCTGTATAGAAATTACCCACCACAACCTAGCACAAACTCGGATTACAACAACCCTAATCTAAAATTAAACCGGACCTAAATTGGTCGAACCAAACCGTCCCGTAGTTAAAAGGGTAAATAATCCAACATGATTTGATTCGAGCTTAACTTGAGTTAAGTCCGAACGTGACTCGATATAACACGGCCCAAATATGACCCGAAACTCGACATGATCTAATTCGAACCCGACTTGAGTACTCGAATTATTAGATTTCTCAACAAAAAATGCTATGAAGAAGATGAAGGATAAAACCTTAAATCTAAATAGTTTATTTTGGTTCAATGTTTGCTCTTCTCTATTCTTACAAGTCGATATTGAGCCGAATAAATAGTGTGGTGGCTTACTAGGTAGCGAGCCACCACACTATTTATGTAACAAGAGGCCTTAGTCTAAAATTTGGTGTGTACTAGATCATGCAATAGTTTTTTTATGAGCAATGGTATTGCTAGGTAGCTTGATGACAATTATTGTAGTATAAGCCTATAGCAATTAGCAAGTACTAATGACGAGGATTAGGGTGGCCCACGGGCTGGGCTTGGCTGGACCGGGTTGGCTCGAGATTGACCAAAGGTGGGCGGCATTGGCCTTTTGATTCATAATCAGCCCACTGATTATCTTTAACGAGGACAAAGGGAACATGCGATGCAAAATTACACTCAATATCGAATATACACAATATTTAATATGGAAATATCTTTATTTTAAAAATAAATAACAAAAAACTAAATGGATCAAGCTTTAAATAGAATTCTTTAGTACAAAAGCTTAAATTGAATATACTTAGTAGAAAATAAATTTGTGGACTGAAATGAACTTATACATAATCAATTTTGACTAAATACTCCAAGTATCTTTTCTTGAATATTTACAGTGCGAATGAAGTTAGTTTATTTAAATCAGATAAAACCTCTGTTCCTTAAGTTCTTCGAGATTATGCTCCAAGCCTATAATGTTCCTTAACTTTATCCATTTTGGTTCACATTATGTAATGGTTAATTTTATTTCCTATACTTTCTAAGTAATGTCTACTTCTGTATGAAGGCCCAATTGCCGAAAGTATCGCAGCTGGCTTTGCTTTGGCATTAGAAGGAGACTACGACCATAGAGGATTAGATGCTGTATATCTTGTCCTAAAGCTGTGAAATGGGCTCGCAGCTCGCTCAAAAGAATTTCACATATGTAGCGATCATGATTGCCATTACTTGGCAGGTTTTTTTGCAGCGCTGAAACTAGACTGTTACACCTTAGTGGACTATCACAGTAATCGTAAAAATGGCAGCTTATTTACAATGGTGTTCAGCTTTCAAGGTTCATTGTACATCAAGCTTGATCAATGTAGTAAGCAGAACTCTGGGTATAAAAATGATCAAAGATCAAGGAAACATGTACAACTGATTGGAAAGGAAGACTTCATAACAAAGAATATACACAGATTACATTTCCTGGTCCATGAAGGTTTATGTAATAGTAGTGTAATACTGCTCTTGAGCTTTACTTCTGATGGGCTGAGTAATATCACCATCACAACTTGGAAAATTTGACATCGCATGCTACCACTTTGTAGGTAGGAATCCCCGGAACCTGTACTCCTTTACATCTTCCAGACTCAATATCACATGCTCCAAGACAAACGCCATTCTGTAAGAAACCAACATTTCCCTAGTGCCCAGGTGTAGCAGAGGCATACAATAAGAATCAACCTTGGAGAAGAAATACTTCACCCAAGAATCTTTCACACCGTATTCCTTCATAATTCAGATCTCACATTGACTACAATTTTCAGACATAGCTCTTAAGCAAAGGCAGGAACCGAAAACGCTTACTTCAGCGTCAATCTCTCTATCCATATCATCTGGTATTGGAACAGGCAAAAACTGTTCATTTCCAAAATTAAATGACCATATACACTTGTCCCTGAAAGAGTACACATGCAGTGAGTCACGCAGGAAAGTCCTACTACTCGATACATAAAACAGAAAAGCACGACCAAGGAATCTCCATTCCCTGGTGCCGAGTGTCTGTATTTCAGCAATATATCTATTACTTTCAATGTGACTGAGGATTCTGAGAACTTTAAAATTGTGTGACATAGGGCAGCGACCCAACCCATAAACCTCAACATTATAAAATGGTTCACGACGTTGCTTAACAATCACCTGTTGGCCAGTTAAAAGATTACATATAATGTAAGGACTCCACTGCTGCCAAGACTTCAAACAGACTAGCCCATTGCATTCATTAACCACATACAGGTCTTGATGGGGTGTGTTGACTTCAGACTTGAACCTAATCAAAGATTTAGCACCAGCACCAACATCAAGATTGCCCATTTCATCAACCTTTGGGGACTTGCCTAGATCAAGTAGCAGAAAATTTTTCTCTTGGATAGTCATCTTACCACAAAGCAAGATGGTATTGTATGGACATTGAGAAGACCGTAGACCTGCAAATTCAGGACTAATGATGATCTGATACCATTCTTTGTAGACAAGCTTACAGTTTAGGCACGCCTTTGTCGGGAGTCTTAACAAAATATCCCAAAGAATCATAGATGGGATTTCCTCGAAAGTGGACTGATTCGAGTAAATACTCCTTGAACTACCAATTTGTATTTAAATACACAAGTCAAAATAATGAAAGTAGAGAGAACATGAAAACATCCACATGGGTTTCTTTTGATGACCCTGCAATAATCCATGAAGCTATGAGATCCTCCCATGTTTCCACTGCCGAAGAAGAAATTGGATGCTGTCGAATACGCAAAAAGGATCCTACACCCGAGTGCACGATGCGCATTGTGCACCCGGAATAATTTTAATGACCATTTTTTAAAGCTCACTGAACATTTCCCCTATTTCACTGACTATTTACAAAACTTCACTGACCATTTGCCCAATTAACATATTTTCATTTCAATGAACATTTGCCCAATGAACATGTCTTTCATTTCAATAACCATTTACTAAATCTCAGTGAACATTTGCTCACTGAACATTTGATAAATTTCACTGAACATCTAATTAAATCTACTAAATTGTGTTCATTTTACACTGGGTACATGATGTGCATCATGCACCCGGGTGCAGGGTCCAAGCGCTGATCGAATAGAAGATAATTAGAAATCAAATCAATTAGAGCAGTTTTAATACATAGAAAGTTCATAAGTTTTACAAGATTCTGAATTTTCAAAAATGTCAAGATCATAGTGACATTTTATCAAACAATGTTGTGTTTATGGGAAGAAGCAAGTGATTTATCAAAGATAATTATAGCATATAATGAATTAGCAACATACCTTTGTTGACTTGTAGATGAGTTTTGGTTTTGCCTTTTCTTTTCTTGTTTCTTTTTTTTTTCTCGGGTGGAGTGGTGGAGAGTTGACTTTGACAATGGAAGGAGGGGGCTTATAGCAGCATCGCCTATGGCTCTCCATTCATTTGTACGGTTCTACCTAGAGCTCGACATGGCCGGGCCGGCACACATGCCGAGTATTCACCAGCATGGTATGAGCACAGTCGTGGCTTGACAGTCTAACACAGCAAGCTGTTCATGGAGTGGGCCGTATGCCGGGCCATAGACAGCAAAAAAAATTTACGACACGAGCACTCGAGCAACACTCTAATTTGGCACGAGGTATGACCTATAGACACGACTCAAAGCACGCTATTATTTAGTATTATTATTATTATTATTATTATTATTATGATTATTACTACTACTACTAATTAATATACTATTATTTTTAGTATTATTATATTCTTATAATATAATTTAACTTACAAAACATAATTCTTTTCAATTTTATTACATACTTCATTTTTATTTTTTATTTAAAAAATTAGGCCTGCACTAGGCAAGCCACATCAGGCACGTGGGCCGTGACAGGCCATGTGCCGAGTTTTAGGGAAAAGTAGCACGACACGACATGCCTACAGTTAGGCACGGTACTGCACGACACGACACTATAAGAGGCTAGGCACGAATTGACAAAGTCCATGGCGGGCACGACACGACCTGTGTCCTCCTCTATCTGTACCTAGTGTCTGTAATTCAACCATATACCTATAAAAAGGAAGTTTTTTTTATTTTAAGCTTTTTTTAAAATTTTTTTTGAAAAATAAGCTATTGTTCAAACTATTTTAAAAAATAAGCTGATTTAGCTTCGGATTAAAAACGTTGTCTGGGGCAGCGTTTTACCTAATGTAAAATCGCTGCCTAGGGTAGCGTTTTTCATGGGACTGGATTTAGGAGGGTTAATCTGGATCGGGGGAAAACGTTGCCCGGGGCAGCGTTTTAGGTAAAAGAAAAACGCTGCCCTGGCCAGCATTTTTCTGAGGCCTAATTTTATTTTTTTTGGCAGCGTTTTTTCTAAGGCCCAGTTTTTTTTTCCCTAACTCAGATTAACCCTCCTACATCCAAAATTATTCTAAAGAGAAACGCTGCCCAGGGTAGCGTTTTTTTCTGACCTATAACGCTGCCCAGGGCAGCGTTTTCATATGATCCAAAATTTTCATCCAAATTCAGCCCCATGCAAACGTTTTTTTTATTAGGTATGGCAGCGTTTTTAGTCCGACCCTAAATTCGGCTTATTTTTTAAAATAGTTTGAACAGTAGTTTATTTTTCAAAATTTTTTAAAAGAAAAGCTTAAAAATAAAAAAAATTCTATAAAAAGTATTATATACCCAAGGAATATAATAAAACTATTGTTTCCCCAATAAAAGAGACCCCTCATTTTTATCAACTTTGACGAATAATTTTATTATATTAAAAGGTTACTTTAACTGAGGATAAAATTATTTTATTGTATTACATGTGTATACTATACTTAGTAATATCCCTATTACTTTCCTTAGGCCTCTAAATTCTTAGAACTTAAAATAGGTGTGACAGTCACACAAGGTATACGAAGGTTCTTAACAACCAACTCTTGGAGTTAGTGGACGTTGGACCCGGGTGCACGATGCGCATCGTGCACCCTGGGTGAAACGCAGAGCAAAATAGTACAAAACGCAAGGGGGAAGCAAGTGGACGAAGCAAGCTTTACACGTCAGCGTCTCCACTGACCATTTGCATATTTTCACTGACCATTTGCGGTTTAAATTTTTCCCCCCAGAAACCGTCATATCTTGGCAGGACATGACGTGCCTCGTTTCCCGGACTTCGGCTGGTGCTTATTCCCCATAAAACTGTCATCATTTCTTCCATCCTTCAATCCACTTCAAGCTCTCATCTTCCGTTTCAAATTATATTTCCCTCACACCACTCTCTCTCTCCCTACAAACTCGTCCACTAACTGCACCTCTTCTCTCAGAGCAAACCTTGAAGACCCTCTCCAAACTCCAAAATCAACATCAAAATATGTCTCATGCGAAGAACAAGTAAGTGGTCAACATTTTTTTTTGGCGTTCTCTTCATATTTAGAGTATTGGGTAACTAATATTTTGTACAATTTGAAGGTTTGTTGGCGACCTTAATGAAGAGGAACCCTTAATTAACATAGTGCAAGCCAAGAAGACAAAGAAGAGGAAGACATATATGTACGAACCTGTTGTAGATCCGGCTTTGCTTGAGGAGATAGCAGAGATAGCCGGGAACATAGAGTAATCCCATTTTGCTAATTTTCTTTTTATACAATGTATTTTTATGGATTGTATTTGTGTAGAGGTTGAATTTTGTATGTAATTAGTTGAAAGGTAAGTGTAAGTGACAATATGTGCATTCAATATCTATAAATGGTCAGTGGAAATGATTAAAATGTTCACTGAAAATGCAGTTGGGTGTATTAAGTTGCGCGTTGAACATGTTCAGTTGTTTGAATTAAATGTTCATTCAAACTGACCAAATGTTCAGTACGGAAGAACGTGTTGGTCATTGAGTTTAAGGATTTGGTCAGTGACCATATTGTATATTCAGTGAAGTTACCATAACGTTTAGTGGAGTACACTGTTGTTCAGTGGAGTATGTTACATGTTCAGTGGACTGTACAACATGTTCAGTGGACTGTATTACATGTTCAATGGACTATATTACATGTTTATAATCGTTTTCCAGACCATATGAAATGGTCAGCGAAATATATAAAATGGTCATTAGTTTAACATTCGTGGTCAGTATGTATAACTAAATGCTCAGTGAATATTTAATATCTGTAAATGATCAGTGACCTTTTTGTATAAAATTAGGTGAGAGGTAAGTGTAAGTGACAAGATGTGCATTCAATATCTGTAAATGATCAGTGGAAATGATTAAATGTTCACTGAAAATGCAGTTGGGTGTATTAAGTTGCGCGTTGAACATGTTCAGTTGTTTGAATTAAATGTTCATCCAAACTGACCAAATGTTCAGTGCAGAAGAACGTGTTGGTCATTGAGATTACGGATTTGGTCAGTGGACCATATTGTATATTCAGTGATATTACCATAACGTTTAGTGGAGTACACTGTTTTTCAGTAAAGTATGTAACATGGTTAGTGGACTGTATTACATGTTCAGTGGGCTGTATTACATGTTCAGTGGACTGTATTACATGTTTGGAATCGTTTTCCAGACCATATGAAATGGTCAGCGAAATATATGAAATGGTCATTAGGATAACATTCGTGGTCAGTATGTGTAACTAAATGTTCAGTGAATATTTAATATCTGTAAATGATCAGTGACTATTTTGTATAAAATTAGGTGAGAGGTAACTGCAAGTGACAAGATGTGCATTCAATATCTGTAAATGATCAGTGGAAATGATTAAATGTTCACTGAAAATGAAGTTGGGTGTATTAAGTTCCGCGTTGAACATGTTCAGTTGTTTGAATTAAATGTTCATTCAAACTGACCAAATGTTCAGTGCAGAAGAACGTGTTGGTCATTGAGAATACGGATTTGCTCAGTCGACCATATTGTATATTCAGTGAAATTACCATAACGTTTAGTGGACTATATTAGTTGTTCAGTGGACTGTATTGTATGTTCAGTGAACTGTATTACATGTTCAGTATCGTTGAAGTAGATCAAATGGTCAGTATGTTTAAGTAAAAGTTCAGTGAATATTTAATCATGGTCATTTTAGAATAATCATTGAATGCAATTAAGATGGTGGTTGCAAAAAATTAGTATACAGCAGAATGTAATGGAAATGTGCAGTAGACTTGGCTAAATGATTTAGTAAATGCTCATTGAAAATGAATGTTATGATCAGTGGAATCGAGTAGATGGTCACTTGGAAATAATAGTAGATGATAAGGCACATAGGTAAATGTTCATTGTAACGGTGTAGATGTTCATTGATTGTTTGGGACAAAAATTTATAAATATTCATTGATTGTTTCATTATATGTAGTGAGCCGTCGATACCAATCCCACTGGCGGTGGAAATGCCAACCCCAGTTTCCGTGGAAGCACCGACCCCCATCGTGGTTGAAAATACTACGGATAAGCACTCCAAGGGGAAGAAAAGGTTAGAATCAATACAATTAAACGAATGATTGAAATGCCATACAAGTGAAACTGAGCAGGGGGAAACAAATCAATCTCAATGACCATTTGTTGTTTACAGGGGGAAACAAATGCCATCC
Organism: Dysphania ambrosioides; assembly: GCA_026401315.1. NCBI lineage: Eukaryota > Viridiplantae > Streptophyta > Magnoliopsida > Caryophyllales > Amaranthaceae > Dysphania > Dysphania ambrosioides. Next base: position 30,315,716 of record CM048658.1, on the reverse strand, counting down.
CAAGCTGAAGAGGTTGCAACTGAAAGGGAGAAGGCACAAACTCCAAAGAGAAAGAAGAAGAAAAGGTTAGAATCAACTATTTATTTTCAGCTGACCATTCAACCAATTCCAGTAATCATACAAATAATTCCATTGAACAATCCCGAATGTTTCACTGACCATTTAGACTAAACCACTGAACATCACACTTGTATCACTGATCAATCTTACATTTCCACTGAACATTCCATTCGTTTCACTGATCATTTTGTTAATTCCACTGACCATTCACTTTATTTAGCAGACCACGTAGCATGTTCCGACTGAATCTAACAGACGAACTCTTTGTTTGTAGTGCACAAGTAATTCCAACCCAAACGGAGGAGGTTGTAACTGAGCGCGTGCTGGAGCCAACTGCAATACCACAAAAAGGAAGGAAGAGGTGAATGTTAATGTTATTCCCATTCACTAATCAACTATACTGCAAATAATGTTCAATTCTACTGAACTGAATGATCATCGCTTTCTAATACAATGTACATTGCATTTTTATTCGTGTGTGCAGTGGGAAATCGAAGCCTTCCACACCAGAACCCTCAGTGGATGCTCCAAGTACGACAGAGGCAAAAGAGGGAGCGGTACGACTGAACATAAGGCAAACGCTCATCCCCCTCCAGAACGTTGTCAAGGCCCTTGCCAACAAAAAAGACAAGTTGGAGGCAATAAAAAGCATGGGGTTTGCCGGATTACTACACCTCGATTTGCCTACCAACAACCCCGAGTTCTCAGCTGACCTTGTCCGGAACTTTGATTCAGACGGGACCTGCATTCTACTTGACCGTAACAGGTCAGTAGCCATCGAAGATACAGACGTACACTTGGTGTACGGGGTCCCGAGGACAGGGGAAAAAGTCGTGGAAGCTACCAACCACGATGAGAGGCTATCGCAACTCATGCTTGAGTTTAAGGCATACTATGGAGGGAAATTGCCCTCCTTGAAGGATGTCGTAAAGAGGTTGATGATGGATGATGTCCCTCTTGACGACAATTGGAAGAGGAGCTTTCTGGTGCTTGCGGTTAACACCTGCATGAAGTCCAGCTCCAATTCCCAACAAGTCTTTGTGAGGTTTCTCACCACTTCTTATGACACGAACCGCATAGGCGAGTTCAACTGGAGCAACTACACATTAAGAAGCTTGGCTGAGGCTTCAATGACTTGGAAGAGTAAACCTTCAAGGTTTTTTAATGGTCCCCTCCCCTTCTTGACGGTAAATTACTAAACCAAAAATACATTCTCACTATCCTGCTCCCCCATTCATAGTGCACTTACTCCTTCTAATATCTCTTCAAGTTCAGATATTCTACTTTGATCGGCTTCAAAGATTTGGTAACTATGTACCAAGGGCTTTTCCATTAACGACAGTCTGGAAAGCTCCTTTGGTGAAGGAAAGGCTTGCCATCGAGCTGAGGTATGGCTTTGGTAAGGGCAGTGTGCTTACCAGAATGGAGGAACCACAATCTCCATAAGCGCCTATACCTATCCACTTGCTGGATGGTGATCAACAGCAAGAACAGCAAGAACAACAGCAACAGCAGCAACAAGAACAACAACAACAGCAACAGGAACAACAGCAACAACAACATCAACAACAACAACAACAAGAACAACAGCAGCAACAACAGCTACAACAACAAGAACAGCAGCAGCAACAACAGCAGCAGCAGCAACAGCAACAACAACAACAACAACAAGCACAGCAACAACACCAACAACCACCCCAACCCACCACCTTCGAGGTATAAAATCCCTAGAATAAGATAGTACTTATTGGAAAATGTTCATTTGTTTATAGTTGCATGTTCATTAATTTTAGGTAGGTGTTCATTGTTCCTTTTATAAATGTGCAATGAATATCAAGAAAGTGTTCAATGACCCTTTTCTTAATGTGCATTGTTGTCTACTTATTGTTCATTGATTTCTAGTGTAATATTCATCCTTTATGTGATTTTTTCTCTGGTTCTATATTCAGGAATTCAACGACCTCGTGAGATCGCTAATGGAGAAGTTGGCATCTGATTTTGTCAATCTCACCGAGGTCTTGAAAGGCGGGAAGAAATTTTACCCTGGAGGGCTTTTGAATGATAATACCCTCGTTGACGTTGCATCGATGTGGTCTCGATGCTCGGGAACAATTCTTCCACCAGACCTCAATCAACTGAGCCAGAGGAGAGTTGATGTCCTCCCCGTTAGCCAGGATGATGACGTATACGGTGCGTCGTGGTTTGGGGAATTGGTTGATGAAGCCGTGAGGAAGGCTATTTGGGATGAAGCATGTGTAGTCCCCCCAAGGTACAACGGATTGTTCAGTATTTTCATCTCCATGTTCATTAGTTATATACAGAATGTTCACTACGATTATAAACATGCATAACAATATTAATTTCAGTGATGAAGCCACTGCATCACAATTTGAAGCTGAAGAAACTGATCACCATGATCAGGAAGTCTTAATGCAAGACCTGAATGAAAGGTAAAATATCGTCTTACCGGAATGAAGTATTGTTTAGAACTTAAACTAATATCTGTTACGACAATGTTCAGTCAAAATGTTGAAGAAGAACCTGAAGAACAAGCCCGAGCAGAACCCCAAGAACAACAAGTCCATGTTGTCCAAGAAGAACCCCAAGATCAAGAAGCACAAATTGCAGAATCTGCTATTGAACAAAGGTACTATTGATTACCAGTAAATGTTCATTGAAGCAATAATATGTTCAATTAAAATTTGTATATGTTCAGTTGAAGTACACTAAATGTTCAGTGAAAATAATGAAATCTTTAATGAAAGGTATGAAATGTTCAATAAGAAGAAGTAAATGTTTTAGAAAAGAGCAACAAATGTTTAGTGAAAATAACTTAATATTCAGTGCAGTTTGGACATGTTCACTGGAATATAGCAAATGTTCAGCGCACTATGTACCAAATGTCCAGCGCAATATGGTAAATGTTCAGTGGAAAGAGATTAAATGTTCAGTGGAACTAACTATATGTTCACTCGATATTCATTATATGTAAAGTTCAAGATAGTAAACGTTCCTTGGAAATAAGTGTATGTTCTACAATGGAATGTAGTAAATGTTCAATGAGAGGTATGAAATGTTCAACGAGAAGAAGTAAATGATTAGTAAAGGTAAGTAAGTGTTCAGTACAACTAACATTAAATGTTCAGTGAAAATATATTAAATGTTAATTGAAGATATTAAATGTTCAGAGGAAATAACCATATGTTCACTCGAAATTAGTAAATGTTCAGTGAAATATTAGTAAATGTTCATTGAAATATAGTGAAATGTTCAGTACATGTTCTACAGTGGAATACAATAAATGTTCTACAGTGGAATCATTATATGTTCTACAGCGGAATATATTAAATGTCACAGTGAAACAATAGTAAAATGTTCATTGAAATATAGTTAAATGTTCATTGAAAAATAGGGAATGTGCAGTGAAGTATAGGTAAATGTTCAGTCGATATTAAGTGAGTGGTCAGTCAAGTTAATTATGTCCATTGGAAGGAAGTATATGTTCAATGGAAGGTGGTATATGTTCAGTGGAAGGTAATGTATGTTCAGTGAACATAAGTATATGTTCAGTGAAAGGTATGAATCGTTCTCTAAAATTAGTTAAGTATATGTCCATTGCACTTGTAGGAAAAGGCGAAAGAGAAAACCTGCAGCGCTCTTATCCCCATTCGTCATGCAGTATTCGAATTTGATTGATCGTGATGACGATGAAGTACAAGCACTATGTGACTATGCATACGCGGAAGATCTCGATCCCGAGTAATACTCCTAAACTAGTCATTGCATAAATGTGGACACATATTATACAGTACTCACTGAACACTTCGTTACATGTGCACTAGGGAGTTACTGTTTGATGATGGCCAAACATTTATCTCCCGGGATCAATTCAAGTCGATGGCCAATGATGCGAACATCTATACAGAGATTATAGACGCATGGGCCGCAATACTCAATGCTCGTAACACAGCCCGAAAGGAGAAGAGGATTTTCTTCCCGAATAATCCTTTTGTAAGCTCCATCATTTATCATTATTTCGTATAATATAAAATTGTCCCTAACATATCCTCCTTTTGTGAATAGAATGTCCTGTGTATGAGCGATGCATATGATGAAACAAGTCAAACTGTGACTGAGGAATTCAGAATGACACAGTTCATAGAGAGCATCGAGTATTACTTGGCTGACAGCAAGTTACCCCCCCTCAAGACCTTCGACCAGGTATATTATTTCATTATGCTGATAATTATAGAAAATGCGCAAATTAAATATGGATAATTACATGGCAATTAATATAACTCAACAAATGTTTTAGATCTTCTTCCCAGCGTACGCGTCGGGTCACTTCTACTTGTACTGCGTCAACGTCAAGAACAAGTTCTTAGACCTTCTTGACAACAGAATTCTTCCGGATGGAGTTTTGTTCGAAAACAAATACCATGATCATCCCGGTAAACTGGTTAGTTATCTCCCACTACACTGAATATGTTCTGAACTTTACTGAACAATAACTTCATTTCACTGAACATTTACAGTTCGCCACTGCACATTACGTACATTTCACTGAACAAATACTCAATTTCGAACATTTACTTCATTTTCACTTGAACATTTACATATTACCAAATGAAACTTTCTGTATATTTTACCGACCATATATTTAGTTCCGAACATTCACTTCATTTTAACTGAACTTTACATACTACCAATGAACATGCACTTTCTTTAGAGTGAACATATTCTTAACTTCAATGCACATTGATTGATTCTCAATGACCATGATTATCCTATTTGTTCACCAACAGTTGAATGCTGTGGCAACCTACATGAGAGACAATGGCAGTAAGAAAAATTTCAACGCTTTCAAGGTAAGGAACCTTGAGATGCCATGGAGATCAAATGAAAATGAGGTTGACTGCGGCATATATGTGATGCGACACATGGAAACCTACGAAGGGAAGTCTAAGTGGGAATGTGGACTGAGTCCTACTGACGTGAGTAGTTGTTTTCAATTTGGTACTCTCCAATTTATCATTTGTCGAAATCCTTACTTACCAATCCTTTCTTATCAATTATTAACGTGCAGTTCGAAGTACTTAAAGGTTTACGTTTGCGCTACACATATGAGATCCTTGTCGATGATCTGAACAAGAAAAGGGGCTATGTTCGTTACCTAGCTTTGAAAAGAACATTCTGATGATCGTTATTGTAAAATTACATTGTTTTAAATTTTCTAGATGTATGTTATTACACAATTTACATTCCGGTTGGTTTTGTTTTTGAATACACACTTCTTTTTTTAAGTTCAGTACTTACGTATCTAATGTTCATTCCCTTTGGGTTTTATGTTCAGAATCTATATAAAAAGTGTTCAGTATAACTCGTAATGAACATTCCCTTTGGGTTTCCCAGATTACATATTACATCTATAAATACAATTCAAATGAACATATTACATACCCATACTGAACATACTGAATATCCAAAATGAACATGTAAAATATCCCCACATAATATTTATCCATAAAAGTTCAAATGAACATATTACATACCCATAATGAATATACGTAGTATCCATAATGAACATGTAATATATCCCTAGTGAACATACTAATTACCCAAGAGTAAGAATTGTTTAACCTGGAATGAAAACACTAAAAGGGAGTGATATTGACATCAAAATATCCATAAAAGTTCAAATGAACATATTACATACCCATAATGAATATACGTAGTATCCATAATGAACATGTAATATATCCCTAGTGAACATACTAATTACCCAAAAGTAAGAATTGTTTAACCTGGAATGAAAACACTAAAAGGGAGTGATATTGACATCAAAATATTCATCGTGCTGGAAACTTTGAAGTTCTTGGACAGCAGTCACTGGATGAGCAAGAGTATCCCCTACAGGGACACGAAAATAATCTTGCCATTTTTAACCATAGTAACAGTTAGCACGTAATTTCGAAGTTAATGGTCATTGTATATATCACTCATGTTCATTCCCCCTTGACTCTTCAAGTATGTTCAGTTAGTGTGTTGTTGAATATAGTGTTCATTGTCTCTGGTTGTTGTGAACATAATGATCAGTACCTTTATAGAACGCGTAGCCCTCGTCTTCATCGTATCAACAGCCCTACCCGTCCTTCTTTTCCATGATTGAAGTTTCCGGCCCTTGAGCCTGTTATAAATCTTCTCCTGCGTTGATTTAAGCCGATCATTTCTGCCACCCTTTTTCCTTCTTTTTATTGGGTCCTTTATCTCTTCCTCACGACGAACGGGTTGGTCATCGTGCATTTGTGAACCGTATGCAGTGGGTTCTAAAACACCATTATCCTCATTGGTACACTCATTACTATCCCTCTTGTCCGTTATACCACTCAAGTAGAAATCAACCTTCTCCTTGCACTCAGCTAAGCACTTTTCTACGGCTCCTCGAGCAGCCGTATTAAACTGAGCAGCATCAACTAGCTTTGTAAAACATCGTAAATTATATAACCTCCAAATTCCAAAAGGTGTAGCAGCTGACCCTTCAACCACGTTACCATCCACCTTCGTGCACATAGCAGACTTAGTCCACCTCCTTAGGATGTATCTTTCTGGTATAAAAGTAACATTTTTTAGGTGAAGAACACGAAGAGAATGTTTACAAAGAAGCCCAACCTCGGAAAAATACTTGCATGTGCAATCAATTGTCATTAGCCGATCATCGAATGTAACAGTATGCTTTATAATGTCCTTTTTCGGATGGCCCACATGATACTCATAAGTTGGGGGTTGTATTTGGATAACTTTCGCAATACAAGAAACACTATTGACAAAATTATCCTCAAATTGGATGTATAAGGGAATAGTGTAAACCGTCCTTGCATGCTCCAATATACCCACATCCGCCCAAACCAAGTGCCTGCTACCAGTAATGCTGTTGTAGTCATCGATGTTCTCATTACTCCTCCACTCTTCGACCACACCAACAAAACAATTATAGAAATCACAAAGTCCGTGAGTTTTATGCAATCTCCTCGAGATAGCTCTATTAGTGCTTTCACTTCTTTGGGATGACAGTACTCCTCCGCTGAAGTAGTCCTTGGAATACGCAGGGCACCACAACTCCTTGATAAGATATAGATTTTGAATCCATTTGTTGGAGGAACACGCAAACTTCGTAACCATGCTGCAAGATGAAACAATTGACACTTCGTGCATTAGAATTACACGTAATGTTCAGCCAAATAAAAAACATGTTCAGTGCATAAAGGCTGCATGGTCATTGGTATATAATAAATGAGGTATTCAATACAAATGTTCAGTGGAAATGCCAAACATGTTCAGTGAAATCAAGTAAATGCACAATGGAGTTATCTACATTGTCAGTGAATTTTATCAATTGCGCTGTTCAATAGAATACATGTTCATTGGATTTTTATTAGATGTTCAGCAATATGGCGTAAATGGTCATTAACATGTTTAGGTCAATCATGCGAGTGGTCGGCTCAATATGTAATTATTTCATGGAATTATGCGTATGTTCAGTGAACATGACCAAATGTTCAGTGGTATTAAGTAGATGGTCAGTAGAAATGAATAAAAGATCAATGCAATACTCTAAATGTTTAGTGGAGTAACCTGAGTGGTCGGCTCAATTTGTAATTATTTCATGGCATTATGCGTATGTTCAGTGAACATGACCAAATGTTCAGTGGTATTAAGTACATGGTCAGTAGAAATGAAAAAAAGATCAGTGCAATACTCTAAATGTTTAGTGGAGTAACCTGAGTGGTCGGCTCAATTTGTAATTATTTCATGGCATTATGCGTATGTTCAGTGAACATGACCAAATGTTCAGTGGTATTAAGTACATGGTCAGTAGAAATGAAAAAAAGATCAGTGCAATACTCTAATACTCTAAATGTTTAGTGGAGTAAGCTGAGTGGTAGGTGAGATGTACTAAATAGATGTTCATTGGAATGAAGGACTTGTTCAATGAGTTTAAGTAGATGTTCAGTGAGATTGAGTAGATGTTCGTTGGAATTTAAGATATGTTCACTGACAACTCTTCCTGAACATACTAAAACTCATTCAACAGGAACTTCCAAAAATACATATTATAAATTCCAATGCACACTGTACTCGGTATTAATGACCAAAATATTGATTACCAATGAACATAATGGAAACCTCGCTTATGCTATACATACTACCTTGACCAGTAGTGCTCGAATTCAGATACCGTATCAGTGTATTTTAAAACAATGTTGAATATATCATTGAAACCCTCCATAGACCTCAATCCCTTAATATTCTTTTTAGCATTCTCCCCGATATGCCACGTACATAAACGATGACGCGTGTTTGGGAACACAATCTTTATAGCTCTAGCCATTGATTGTGCTTGATCGGTCATAATAGTAATCGGATGCTTCCCACCCATGGATCTCAAAAATGTCCTAAATAACCACTCAAAAGACTCCCACTTCTCATTCAGTATGAATCCAATGCCAAACATCACATTCTTGTTTTGATGGTTCATTCCAACAAAAGGGCCACAAATCATGTCATATTTATTCGTGCGGTAAGTCGTGTCATGAAGTAATAAATCGCCAAATACGTCGTAATCTACTCTCATACGACCATCCCTAAAAAAGAAAGACTCTAGATGACCTTCCTCATCCACGTCAAAATCGTAGAAAAAGTCAACCTCGTTGCTACTCCTTTCCTTAAAGTATTTAATTAATCCCTTTGCATCACAACCATCATATTTCGCCTTTTTCTGCCTTTTCAACGCATCATAAGCATCCCTAGCAAGAAATCCAAGATTAGCTTCACCTCCTGCCTCGTTCCTCAAAACACGGACAGCATCAGCAATAGGTATTCCACTCCCGGCGAAGTTGCTCAGCATTGCAATTTGATTATCAGACACCTTCCTGTGCGATCTTATTAAATGTCGTTGTGACACGGGGACCCTACTGTGATTATGAACCATGTAATGCTTTGTTACTATAAATAAACCCGATTCCTTATGAACATCAAACTGAATAAATGCCTTGCACCCAGTTCTAACATCCCTTTTCTGATAAACCGATAAGTCCCTACTTTTCTTAAACCCAGCTTGGGAGCATACAAATATCCGCAGTCGTGTAGTCTTTTTATCGGCCCTCATCTCCATTTTTCCTTTCCGAGTGCCAAACCCATGCTTAAATGAATAATTGTTATATAATTCGTACGCTTCTTCATCAGATTTTACTTCTTTGTACATAAGCTCAGACTCTGTGGACTCTATAAAACACTCTGCAAAAACACAAACATTGAACCTAATATTAACTGCAAATAACACACATTAAACCTAATGTTCACTGTTTTACCCTACATGTTCAGTGCCCGATTCCTTAATGTTCAGTGATAATGACCTAATATTCAGTGCCCTCAGGTGCTTTTTTAAACTAAATGTTCAATACCTTTTATCAAGGTGTACAAATGTCTTCATGTTTAGCCTATCTAGTTCAATTGTTCAGTGCATAAAACTAGTATGTTCATTGGTTTGTCCTCGTATGTTCATTCGATAATACTAGAATGTTCATTCGTTTAGCCTGGTATGTTCATTGGCATAGCCTGGACAAATATTAAAAAATATATCACAATTCTAAATCCCAATATTACAATAGGTCCATTTACGTACACAATAATTGAAAGATGAAATTAACCAAATCCCAATACATAATCATTAAAAATTAATGCTTTTTTTAACTCTTTCTGGGAAGTAAACAAAAGGGGTACAAATGTATTCATGTTCAGCCTATCAAGTACAATTGTTCACTGCATAAAAGTTGATGTTCAGTCAAATTAACTACAAAAATCAACAATACCACTGAAATTAATAATATTCAGTGCTTATAATATTCAATGATTGCGTAAAAGTGTATTCTCTCTGACTCTTACCAAAATTAATTACAAAAATAAATAAACTTAATATTGCTAATTAAATCAACATTAACTAAGCTAATTTAACAATATGCATAAATATGCTAATTACTTTATAAAATCCACAATACACATAATTAAATCAACAAAAACCTCAAAAACAATACAATTCATTTGTAAAATATCAACATAAACCTCAAAAATCAACAATATCACTGAAATTAATAATATTCAGTGCTTATAATATTCAATGATTGCGTAAAAGTGTATTCTCTCTGACTCTTACCAAAATTAATTACAAAAATAAATAAACTTAATATTGCTAATTAAATCAACATTAACTAAGCTAATTTAACAATATGCATAAATATGCTAATTACTTTATAAAATCCACAATACACATAATTAAATCAACAAAAACCTCAAAAACAATACAATTCATTTGTAAAATATCAACATAAACCTCAAAAAGAATACAAATCATTTCTAAAATATATGATAATTTGTATTATAAATGAACATTATGCATAAATATGCTAAATATATACCTCCACTTAATTCAATATTACCACTTCGACATTCCTCCACAGATATATCATCAACGTCTTCACCCAAGGGAATCGAAGAAGCCATTGTAGTTCATTCACAAAGATAAAAAAATGCGCCTTTTGTAGACCACATATAAATAATATACAAAATTTACAGTGCCAAAAGCAACGTTGGAAAATCTAAAATAATAAAGTAGATATTCAAAAGATATCTGCCAAGAAAACGTGCACGCATCATCATTACAAAAAAATGCGCCTTCCCAATGCAATCTCTTAGATTTTTGTGCTGGTATGTAACGTTCATTCAAACAAAAAACGTAAATGTTCATTCGTTTACACTAGTATGTTCATTGGTTTACAAGAGTATGTTCATTGGTTTATACTAGTATGTTCATTTGTTTGTACTAGTAATGAAAATGTTCATTGGTTTATACTAGTATGTTCATTTGTTTGTACTAGTATGTTCAGTCAATAATGCCATAATGTTCATTCTTCTAGGCTAGTATGATCATTGGCATAGCGTACACAATATTAAAAATTAAATATATTGCAATCATTAAATATATTACATAATTCCTCATACGTAACAATAATTGAAATATTAAATTAATCAAATGCCAATACATAATCATTACAAATTAATGCTTTTTTTTTAACTCTTCCTGTGAAGTAAAACAAATGTTCACTGCATGCTACTAAATGTTCAGTCCCTCTCAACTAAATGTTCAGTGACTCGTTATAAAATGTTCATTGTTTAAACTTCCAGTTAATTATATTGAACTAATTCAAATGTTCATTGCTTATTACATAATGTTCAGTGATGTTCAACTACATGTTCATTGGATAACTACGTAGTTTTCACTCGTATAATTGTGACATTCATCTTAGCCTCGTTTCATGATTCCCAATGCAAAACAGTAGTGCACAGTACCTCCTACAGTGAATACTGCAAAAAAATCTTTGCTTTTCACGTTTACCAAGTATATCTTCTCACACTTACCAACTACATACACAAAGCACGTTACCCTACTGCCACAAATTGCTGACCTGTACTCCACTACCATTCACCTCCAGAAAACCCTCTGCGTTTCATATTGCTTCTCTTGCGTTTTACCCAGGGTGCACGATGCGCATCGTGCACCCGGGTGCACTATCCTATTTGCGCAACTCTTGGCCAGTTAAGAGATTACATATAATGTAGTAAGGGCTCCACTCATGCCCTGTCTTCAAACAGATTAGCCCATTGCATTCATTAACCACATACAGATCGTGATTATCCCATACCAGTCTCTGCAAACAGATTTATTGTTTAGGCGCACTTTAGTCGGGAGTCTAGATAGAATATCCCAAAGAATCGGGGTTGGGATTTCGTCGAGAGGGGACCTGTGTTTTTTCTTTTTTTAATAATAAAGAAGGAAAATTAATAGTTAATCTAGTCTGTACATAAACATTTTTAGCTCTAATTATATCGAAAAGGAATCATTGCTCCATCCCATTGTTGCTAAATCATAAAAACTTCTACAATTCAACAATTGTCTAAATAAATATATATGTAAATAGACAATAATCGCTTAAATTCTTTCATATTATTTTCTTGCCTTTTCAAGGTCAACTATTGTATAAAATTACAATATGTTATATACCAAAAATAAAAATATGTCATATATTAAACATGCATGTATGGTGTGCATATGTATTTATGGAACGAAGTAATATTTCCACCAACAAAATGCAGCATAAGATGAACTCATAGCTTACCTTGTAACTATGTAGCAGATAACTTTTCAGTTTTTGCTCACTTTTCTTATATTCTTTTGCCTTTATGTTATATTGGGAGTGTGGGAGATTTAGACAATGGGAATACAGGGGGCAATTTACTCCTCCCCTTACTTAGATAGTGCCAATCTAAGTATTTATCATCCAAGTCAACACTAATCATATAGCATTGTATTTACTTGTTCAGGATGGCGAAAAAAGTTCATTCTTTCAGATCAAAATAGTTTATATACTATCAAAACTAAAGAATTTCAAAATCGCATTACTTTATTAACGCCAACTTTGATCAATCTCTTGAATCACACGGCTGCCCTAATTAGGCTGTTATACTAGTAAATTCTTGTCATAGATCCAATTATGTTCTCATGGAGTCATGGTAGTATGTTTTGATGTCTTTTATAAGAGGTGGTATGCAGGCCTGGTTGTTGCATTGCAGGGTCAGCGAGGGCCCCTATTCCACAACCAACACAACACGAGTCTGGTCACTCAGGTGCTCTGGTCTTTGTGTAGGAATATAGATACACAAAGCAGAATTTCAAGAAACAATTTATTGCATCTACAACAGGATTTCAATCACACTTCAATACGAATTATAGGAATAGAATTTCATACCCTTAAAGCGTGATTTCCACAAAACAAAGAACACTTCACACTACAATATGGAGATACTTAGAATACCAAATGTTGTTCCTCTAGTGTTAGTCCACAAGTAACGATTGAATCCCTACGTATACTAGTACGGAATAAGAAAACATTTTCATTATTGCTTTTCTTGGTGATGGCAACATGAGGGAGAATAAGCTTTTGAAAGAATATGATTAAGAGTAGTGTTCATACTTTCCCATAACATTGTTTATTACATAATAAACCCATTAGTCAATACTTCACATAAGCATGACCATTTAGCTTCTTAATCTCTTTTGCAATTTAATCATAGTCGGTTTCTAGCAAAACACTATGATCACCTTAAATAACCAATTATAGTCATCTTCATAATTTGTCTATGTTATATTTAATCGTTACACTTGATCAAAGGACATTTTTCTTCACTTTGGTCGTTGATTATTGAATACTCTGGTCTTTGGTTGTTGATTATGAAATACTCTGGTCTTTACAGCACATAGAATCAAAGAAACTTCCTTTATTCTATGACACAAGGCTAGGAGACAACTAATTTGGCCACAATAATCCATCCATTGGTGTCGAATAGTGTCTGTATTTGAACCACATACTTAAAACTATAAGATTTGGTTAGATGAAAATATGCTATTATAGAACAATGTAAGTTGTGGTAAAGACCTTAATTCTCATTATTTTGCAGTCTGCTGGTGAACTAGATAAGCAGTTATTTTACCATGGAATAAAGGATCCCGAAACTCTAAATTTCATTAGTAAATATTGAAAACTTGAAAGCAATATGAAGCAGTGAAAATCAAGCTAGTGAGTCAAAGAATATCGATGCTACTAGCTAAAAGCCCCTAAATGAAATATGTCTATGCCTCAAGGTAGAATCATGACGATGATAAGTAGAAGTTGATAGCCTTGAGACTTAAATAAAGCGTAAAGGTCCCCCAATCTGACATTGAACCACACTATACCAAGGGATCAAAACTATATACGTACAATAAGCTCCTGATGGAAAGTAGCTAGATGTGTTAGCATATATAAACAATCAGAAACTCAAAGAACAATGACAATAGTTGATAAGCTAGGACGCTGTACAGGCAAATTTTTAGAACTTACGATTGTGGTAATAGGCTTAGTTACAACATTTTGGTGCATGAAGCTAATACTGTTACAGCTGCTAAATGTTCAGCAGTTAAGGGGGATAAGCTTAATTATCTGCCTGTTACTCTGCAGGAAAAATATAAACGGGTTGCGGTTCTTATTCCATTAAAGTGTACTTGATACAGTTCACTAGTTTAGTGACTGTTTTATGAGCATCACATGCATCCAACGAATCATCGCATCATCATACCTTGGTAAATTTGGCATCAAACTTCATCACTCTGGGATGAGAAACCCCAGGAACCCGTACTTGTTTACATTTTTCAGGTTCAGTTATATCACAAACGCCAAGATTATATCTGTTACCACAGGTAATCTACAAACTGCCATTACCCATATGCATTAGAGGCATACGATGTGCACTGAGCTCGGTCTGGAAGACGAATTGCTTCACCCAAGAATCTTTATTGCCGTAATCTTTCATAAGCCAAACTTCACATTGATGATGGTTTGGAGATAAACTGAAACAAAGGTGAGAATAAAAAAGTCACTTCTTTGTAAAGCAGTGAGTCCATTATATGATCAGGAAGATGAATCTCCATAAACTGCTTAGTTCCAAAATGGAATGACCATATGCACTTGTCCCTGTAAGAGTATTTGTGAAGCGATCCATGGAGGAAAGCCCCACCATTTCATACCTCAGACAGGGGAGCATCGCCAACAGTTCTCCATTCATTGGTGCCAAGTGTCTGTATTTCGGCCACATACTTATAACTATCGAAGATTCTGAGAACTTTGAATTGGTGAGACACAGGGCAGCAACCCAACCCATAAACCTGAACTGAACATGATCGTTTCCGAAGTTGCTCAACGATCACCTGTTGGCCTGTCAAAAGAATGCATATAATGTAAAGATTCCACTGGCCCTGCGACTTCATACAGATTAGCCCTTTGCATTCATTTACCACATACAATTTGTGGTGAGGGATTACGAATTTGGAATTGAACCTAATCATAGCATCAACATTAACATTGAGAATTCCCATCTCATCAACCTGAGAGGACTTGTCAAGATCAAGCAGCAGAAAGTTATTCCTCCCGTTTCTGAACTTGCCAAAAAGCAACACCGTGAAGTAGGAACAAAATGAAGAGCGTAAATCCGCAAACTCGAGACTGATGATGATCTTATACCAATCTTTGCGAACAAGCTAACACATTAGACACGCCTTAGTTGGCAGTCTTGACAAAATATCCCAAAGAATCGGAGTTAGAGTTGGGATTTCCTCCAAAAGAGATCTATCCGAAACAACTTTCTTGATAGTATTCAAGATCAGTAGTTAGTTAAGTCTAGTTGTAGCTAATTTCTTAAGAATATAACTTGTAGTAAGGAATGTTAGTAGTAAAGACAAGAGGGAACGAACCTATACTGCTGTCAATTAAAATAAGTCGTGATCCATGTGAATCCGTGAAGCTCATATCTAAGAAGGGTTTTACATGAATTGAAGCAGCATGATTGTCTGAAACTTTTGTGCCATTAATTGTAGTACAAGTTGCTAAACATTAGTTTCAAAATAATGATTAAAGATGTTTTTGCTACATGGAGCAGATTCCATGCTTAGCTTAATATGACATATTATCCTACTGATTCAAAAGTTTAGAACACTTGGTAGATCAGCACTACCATCAGTCAATTATTGAGCATGTAAGCTGTAATTATATTGTCTCTGCCAAAAATTGATAACTAGATGACAATTTAAGGTAGTTGTACTTAACAAAGGTTCAATTAATAAATGTTACGTAAAGAAAAATTGAATTAGAGACGACACGACAATTTGGTGACGTGAAAATCTCAAATAGGGAAAAACCGTGGGGGCTTATTTAGGCCGCCTCTCCACTATGTCTGGGACTAAGCTCTGTGATTTACAGATTACAAGTAGTATTTGATAAGAATGTAAATGCGATTGTTGAAGTAAGTTGAATTTGCAGTTAAGAAGTACCTTGATGTTTTGTATTGGGTAGTCAGCTTATCCCCTCTTGAGCTTCATAGATGTTCCCTTTTTATAATGCTTTCCCCCCATATTCTTTTTAGTTCTGTTGATAGTTAAACGCATATCCCTTTTCCTCCTATTTCCACGCTATACTTATCCTCTTGCTACCGGTTCTCTATGCTTATCCCATAATGGTTTGAATCAAATCCCCACCAACCAAATTCTGAAATAACTGTTGAAATTGGATGTCCAGGTTCAATGTACCTTCATAACAGTAGCGAACATGTAGCTGATAACCTTCGCTCTTTCATGTCGTTTAGTCAACTTTCACGACGTGTCACTTGTCCATGTGTCACGCAGCAGAAATTCCGCCCCAGTAGTAATTAATTATGTAAATAAGCCAACCTTTAGTTGGGAATCTTTGGAGTAAAGACTACTTCATTGATGAATAAATTTATAAATAGATTAGAAAGTGGTCCTATTGAATAAGAGTGATTAGGAATGCGAGTTATTCAACAAAAAGAAAAGCCCTAACTCATTGAGAAATTTTATCAAACATATGGTATGCATTAACAAATTAATTCTATTTATGTGAAGTAGTAATTTACTAATTTATCGACCAAGTAATCATAGCACAAGAACAATTAACAGCTAAACTTGTAACTACGTTTTGTAATTTCGTTAAGAATTACAGGGTTCATGTGAAAATGTAGTCTGGTTGATATTTTGTTTTTTGCATGTATTCATTAATAAAGGGGAAAAAATTAATTTAGCCACCACGTGTCATTCATGTGAGAAGTCAACCCTACTTAACCATGTTAACGCTCAGAAAACCACTATATAATGATCTCTTACAATTGAAATTTTTTATGTGATAGTTTTTTATAAGATTTTTTCGTACATAAAAGTTTTAACAAAATGGTATTTTTACGTACTAGTTTTTTTGTCAATCACCCTTTATTTTTCATTTGTGCAGTAAGTTTCTACTCCGTATCGGTTACGACGAGGGAGTCAACAATTTGTATGCATTGGTGGCAATACGATGTGTAATGCTAACAAGTTGCCAATGGAAAGCTCCACTGAACACACTGCATGATAGCATTACCTAATACTAATTTGTAGATGACTGGTTTGGACAGATATATAGAATAACTACTGGAGTGATAAAATCCAGAATACTCCGTAAGAAGCACTGTATTGCTTACTTTTCCAAGTCTTTTCAATTCGTTTAGCCGTTTATCCCAAGTCTTCTTACCGTCTGATTTTGGTTACTGACTTTTCCAAATCGGAAAATTCAGAGTTTGGATGTACACATCAATCAACATTTATGTGTAATTACCATCAAATCCAATAGAGCAGTCAATTATACTCTAACTTGCAAACTGTTTCTTGCTTGGGGAGGATACCTGAGCAAAAATCTTTGCTAGATGGTTCATATAATTTAGATAGACTTATTATTTGTAAGAAAAAAATAATAATAAAGGTAGTGAACCAACCAAACTAAAGAAATTATATTACTACGTACAGCTTATGGCAAAAATTATTGACAATTTGTACCTCAGCTGTTTGTCTGCGTCAAATAGAATCAAAGGCTACCATATCTTTACTATATATATCGGTAATGCTCAATTCCTAAGCACATAACCATATTCATCTAGAACAAACTTCTACCCATCCATTGATCTCAGCAACCAAAGGTGTATCACTATGATTAAAACGTATCCTTTTACTATGAAACAATACATTCAACATGTTGTCCTCCTATCTTGTCTTTTGCTATCTTCCTACTTAAGTTGTTTAGCTGATGATGAGAATAATGTCAAGTGTATTGACCACGAAAGAGAGGCTTTGCTGAAATGCAAGCAGGGCATTGAAGTCGACCACTGTGGTTTGCTCAGTTCATGGGGGGATCATGAGGGCAGCAGCCAAAACTGTTGTCAGTGGTCTGGTGTTAATTGCAGCAACTTCACTGGCCATGTAATCATGCTCACCCTTTTCGGGGGCATTGGGGAAACTTATAAAATAAATGGAAGTTGCCTACAAGGTAATGTGAGTTCTTCGCTGGTTGACTTGAAGCAATTGAGATCCCAAGTGCAATTGGAAACATGCATGTTCTTTCACATATTGATCTCTCTTCTAATAATTTTGCAGGTGTGATCCCAATTGCAATTGAAAACATGCATGCTCTTTCATATCTTGATCTCCCTTATAATTTCTCTCAATGGGTCCATCCTTTTTGGGGAATATGAAGTCCCTTTCATATCTTGACCTCTCTTATAATAGATTACAAGGTGAGATCCCAAGTGCATTTGGAGACATGCATGCTCTTTCACATCTTGATCTCTCTTACAATTCCTTTCAAAGGTGTTGTACCATCATCTCCAAGTAATATTTTTGGTTAGACTTGAGTAATAACAAGTTCTCTGACCCCATTCCTTTCTTGTGCCCAGAAACCGAAGTACATTT
This sequence comes from Dysphania ambrosioides, assembly GCA_026401315.1. Lineage (NCBI taxonomy): Eukaryota > Viridiplantae > Streptophyta > Magnoliopsida > Caryophyllales > Amaranthaceae > Dysphania > Dysphania ambrosioides. The sequence goes on along the minus strand of CM048658.1, from coordinate 30,297,226 downwards.
ATTAAACCTTCTTGACCTCTCAAACAACTCGTTATCCAGAAAACTTCCAGATTGTTGGTGTTGGTTTGGTCAATTGGGAGTTCTCAACTTAGAAACCAATAACCTTTCAGGAGGTATACCACCTTCCATTGGTTACTTGAATCAGTTGGAGTCGTTGCACTTGCGGAACAATATCATTTCTGGGGAAATGCCAAGATCACTGGAGAATTTGACAATGTTGGTCACACTTGATCTAGGAAATAACTCGTTGAGTGGGCATATCCCACCAGAATTAGGGAATAATTTGACAAGTCTTGTATTGCTTAGTCTAACAAGAAATAATTTTGTTGGTGGGATACCTGTAAGCCTTTGTCAATTGTCCTCTCTCCAAATCATGGATCTTTCAAACAACCACTTGATTAACACCATTCCAAAATGCATATATATATATAATCTTAAAGCCATGCAAACTCAGTCAGGTTTGATGCTAGATAAACTCCGTATTAATAGGCCTCGTTGGGCAGTATAATTTGTAAATCTCAATTTTGACAATGATGATGAACTTAATTCTTACATTGAAGCTGAAACACTTGTGTGGAAGAGAAAAGAGCAGAGTTTTAGGAGTATATTAGGACTAGTCAATGCAATTGATATTTCGAATAATCAACTTGAAGGAGATGCCTAGAGAGGTTTGTTTGTTGGCTGGTCTCGTCTTCTTAAACTTATCAAGCAACAACTTGATTGGAAGTATCCCTCCCAAAATCGGAAACTTGAGCAACTTACAATTTCTCTATTTGTCAAACAACCAACTTTCCGGTGAGATACCAGCAAGCATTGGTAATTTGAATGGACTTGGCATCTTGGATCTGTCGAACAACAACTTGTCCGGAAAAATTCCGAATGGTCCATTGCTTCAAAGCTATGACGCTTCATCATATATGGGGAATAGTAAGCTATGTGGTTTTCCACTTCCAAAATGTCCTTGGGATCAACCACCTCATAATCATCCCGCAATCACCCACCATGATGATGATAGTGGAAGCGACAGTATATTTCTCGGATTGTGCATTAGTGTCATTCTTGGATTTATAACTGGATTTTGGGGAGTTTGTGGAACACTAGTGCTAAAACCATCCTGGAGACATGCGTTCTTCCAATTCTTTGATGACTTGAAAGACAAGCTCTATATCATAGTTTTTGTGAAGATACCCATGATATTTAAGGAGGTTGTGAAGAAATCTACCAGTAAGGCAGTAAGTATATCATTCCCCATCTTGTTAATTCCATAAACTATATATGGAGTACTTACTTCCATCATATCGTGATGTGTTGGTATTGTTAACTTCACTCTCTAAGAAACTTAGCCCTTCTCCAATCAATCAGCACTAAACAAAACATATCTTGAATAAAATCTAATAATACTTCTTAGTTGTAATATGAGTAACAAATTTTATTACTTTATCATCATTCACAAGATTCAACAGCTTCAAAATTTTTTGAGGCATGTATTTTATTCATGATGCATCATCAGTTGTGTTTATATTTTTGTGATATAATATATCTATGCCTCTAGGTACAGGTGGTTGACACAGCAAGACATATATGTTAGAGACTTGTAATATTTCCTTTTGCTAAGATTATTAGGCTCTACTACCTATATAAGCATACTTATAATTCTATGAACTTGTATGTAACAAAATCTTATAAATGTTCCTCTTTTTCCAGTGTTTATTCAGAAAGACAGCATTGTTGGAGGTGGCGACCTACCTATGCCTATATCTTAGAACATGTCAATTATATTGTGTAGTGTGTAATAAAGTACTTGTACTACTTTTGAGAGGTGTACTACTATATTTGAGAGGAATTACTTTTATTAGTCCGAGTAGCAAAATATTGCTGCTGGCCTTTGTACCATTGAGAATTTCTGTTAGTGTATGAAAAAATTGGCTTTTTATCATACTACAGTTGGCAGATAATAGAACAGTTTCTTAGTTGTTAAACCTGACTGTACTCATTTTTTATCATTAGGATGTATTGGCTCTCACTTTCTAATCAAGCGTGCTAGGCATTCTATAACAGAATCTTATTATTGGCTCTCGTTTTCCAGTGTTTGAGGCTGTGACATATGCCTATCTCATTGATGTTGAATATGAGTTCTTGTATGATGTGAGTGTTGGTTTTTGATTAATTAGCACGTAGAGACCATAGAAGGAACTAACTGTTTCACTTGAGATACTTATGGATGCTAGCTACTTTACTATAAAGAGTGGTACTCGTCATTAATTTTGCTGATATTATCAGTGCGAGTATCAGTGTGTATGAAGAGCATTGGGACGGAAGATTAATATTGACCAATAAGAATTTACTTTCAGCCAGAAGGTGTCTGCAGCGAGAAGCTAGAGATGAAATCTACCATATTCTAGGAGAAATGGAAGTGGAGCGGCATGATAAGTACCTTAGGCTTCGCATGATAAGTACCTTGGGCTTCCAACTATGATTAGTAGATCTAAAAAAGTGGTGTTTGGAAGATTGAAGGATGAATCTGGATAAAAACTTGCTTGAGGGACTTCAAAGTCCTGGTTATCAAGCTGTTATAGATGACACTAATAATCGTGATACCTTGATATCTTTTGATGAACTCCATGAAAAATTACTTATTAATGAAGTTATTTTACGTAATGCTTCAACCTCTAATCCTTTATGTGTTTCGGCCCATGCTAGTTCTCCATATTCTACTCAATTACAACAAAAACCAAAACTAAAGAAAATCAAGAAGGAAATCGCCTGTGTTGGATTTTGTTGAAACTTGTAAAGTTGTAAGAGGAGAGAGTACGAGGGTTCCTAATTTACCATTAGGTTGCGAGAGTTGATAATTTGAGTATTCGAGTTGGGGATCGGTTTATTCCTAGTCCCGTGTAATATTTAGGTTGGGTCAAGTTTGGTCAAATTGTCATTAGGTCAAGTTTGGGTCCAAATCAGGTAAAGTTTTGTTTCGGGTCACTTTGCATTATTGTTTACCGTTTTAGGTACATGTTAGATTCAATTCATCCATTTTGAGTTCGATTCATTTTTGGGTTTAGGTTGTATTGAATCGAGGTGGGGTTGGGTTAGTGGTGGGTACCATTCTAGGTATGAATCATATTTAGGTAAGATGATTATCGCGTTGGATAATTAACTGATTAGGTAACTGTTGGATCGTATACTTTTTCGTTCTAATTAAATTTGGGTTGAATAATTTTCAGATAGGATGCAACCAGCTAATTTCAAATTTAGGTAGATGTAGGTTGGATAAATATTAAGATGAAGAAATTAAACTTCTAAAAGAAAACAAAACAAGTAAGCATGTACAACAAGTTTAAGTATTTCATGACTGGTACCGGGAACATAATTAGGAGAGACTCACTCAGGCTCTTCATCTCATGAGCGACTTTAGAGGCCTCAGCAATAACTTCTACTTTATCAACCTTTACACATCCAAATGACTCAATTATTTTCTAATTCCACTTAGCCCTCCTTTATTGTCGTCTTCGATATTTTAGGGTGGACCATCTAGAGTCTCATGAACAATCAGGTGAGATGGGGGTTGAGATAGAGGTGGTGTTTAGTAAATAGGTAAGGACAATAAAAGTGGAGGAGATGGAATAAAAATAAGAAAAGATAAGTGTCAGACCACAAAAGGAGTTCTTATCGAGAAAGGCGATCGTACCAAAATGAAATCAAATTTAGTACCAGTGGAGGAAGGACATGTGTTTGGTACGAACTATGACCATTCACCACAAGAGTCAGTCCAAATCTCTTCGCTTATATTTCCAAACAAACATATATGAATTGAGAGTACGAAGAGAAGAGTTGTCAACTCTAGGGATGCTTATGAGCAGAGTCGAGCTCGAGTTTGGCTAAGCTCAACTCGAGCTCAATAACTAAAACTCAAGCTTGACTCGAGCTCAAAAGCTCGTGAGCTAAAAAATCGAAGCTCGAGCTTGACTCGAAAACTCAATTCTCGAGCTTGACTCGAAACTCAATTTTCGAGCTTGACTCGAAAACTCAATTCTCGAACTCGATTAAAGCTCATTTCAAGCTTGATTCAAGCTCGTTTCAAGCTCGATTAAAGTTCGTTTCAAGCTCGATTAAAGCTCGTTTCAAGCTCGATTAAAGCTCGTTTCAAGCTTGACTCAAGCTCGATTAAAGCTCAATTAAAGCTCTTTTAAAGCTCGAGCTCGATTAAAGCTCATTTTAATCCAATGTGGGACTTTAGGTTTATATATCAAACCATCTTTTATTTTAATTTAATTTTATATCTTAAGTATATTTTTCTATAAATATATATTATAAATAAAAATTCGAGTTTCTCACGAGCTTTTCGAGTCGAGCTTTGATTTGCTTGAATTGGCTTGTTATCTTATCGAGTCGAGTTCGATCTCGAGTTGAGCTTTGACCGAGTTTTGACCGAGTCGAGTTCGAGTTGGTCGCGAGTAATTCAACTCAATAAGAAACCCTAACCCTAAAACCACCAAAAACACAAGAAAATATTAGATGGAGATTGGAGATGGTGGAGATGAGCTCCGTTTGAATGAAGAATCAAGTAAAAGAATCATAAAGAGGTGAGGAATGTTTTGAGATAGTTTTAATTCAAAGAGAGAATGATGAAGTGTAGATCTAGGTTTTCTTGGGTAAAGAAATAGAAGTACGGAGAAAAATCGAGAAAAGTGAAGAGGGAGGAAGACGAGTGAAATGAAAATAGATTAGGGAAGAAAAGGTTAAGAATTGGGCAAAGACATTTAAGCCTACTTAATGCAACAATTTAGGTTGCTAAGCTGTCCAAGTGGTCCAACTTTACTATTTTGAAATTGGGGCAAAAAATGGAGACAATGAGTGGACTTTTTTTAAAATATTTATTTTCAAAATTAGGTTTCGAACCAAAATATTTTCAAAAATAAGTTTGTTTAGGTTCAGATGAAAGTCCCTTGAAAAAAATATCTTAAGTTAGCTAGTATTAGATTGGCCCAAATGAATTATGTATATTTTTAAAAATTCGAATTAAAATTGGTGCTAAAATTTAAATCAAAATCGCTGCTTTTCTTTAACTGAATGAGATAAAATTGCTGCCCCAATTTAGTTGATTCAAATCATTGTCTGATTTTACTCAAGTAAAATTATTGCCCCATAGATCGGTTTTATCCAAAAAAAACTTATTTTTGAAAATACTTAAGTTTAAAGTGTGTTTTTCAAATAATAAAAAAAAAATATTCCGGAGGGTGTATACGTGAGAACAGTTTTGCCATTTTGGAGAAACTGGAAGATAGACTTCTCAATTTGGTGTACGAGGCAGTATGACTGTACGACTCCACCACTCTCACCGCCGCAACGAATCCTCACCAGCAACGATCTCACAGTAGCATAATTCCGGTTAAACCTGGTCCTCATTGCTAATCACTTGGTAAACGCTTATACATTTGTGCACTACGCTATACTTCCCTAAAAATTGAAACTATGCCTTTATTTTTCAGCATTTTTAATACGCATGATTTCACGTATTTGTTGCTTTTTAGTTCCAATGATTATTGAACATAGTTGAGAAAACCAAATACATTGCTCTAAGTCTACCTCCTTACCCCTACTCCCAAAACGAGTTCCTTTTGATTATAATGATGCTGCTCTTGAAAAACTGATCCATAAATTTCATCTTGAATTCTTGGTTTTATCACAATTTGACTTAATTTATGTGGTTCGTCGATGTAACCTTGTAATATGCATAATTTAGCTTTATTTTTTCTGTTTTTTCTGTGTTGCATGCTACATGTTTGATGAAATGCCTCAATGACAAACTCGTCTTATCTAGGTGCAATATTTCAAGTTGTAAACTTTTGTTGTATTAATTACAGTATTGATTGGTTTTGCAGATGTTTGTTATTGATTTTGTGTTTGGTTGTTATGATTGGCATAAGTTAATTGGGAGTCGATTAATATCATGAGTGAAAGATTGGAGCTTTTTACAAGTTGAAGTTTTTGATGTTTACTTATTGATAAGAAAGAAAAGTAGATAAAACTAATAAATAATAATTACTAGGTGGATCATAGTGTAAATACATGGAAATTAGCGGAAATATGGGGATTTCATTGATAACTAAAATTTTGCGTACTAATTATCTGTCTATGTCGATGCGAATTGAGGCATCTTTTTCATAATGACTGAAAGTCATGTTCTTCATGAAAAAGAGACTGTTGAATTAGTTCTTTAAAAAGTGATTGCACTATACTACACTTGCTCACATCCTATGGGCACGGATTTACCTCCGAACAGTCCTATCCGGTACCGTATAGGCGTATACAATTACATACCGGGTTTGGGTATGTATCCAATACAAATTCTAAAAATTTGTATGACTAGATGAGATCGAGTACGGTTGGATACGGCTACGAATACATATTGGGTATGATTGCTGTAATCAAACTGCCCCTTGTTCTAAACCCCACCAAATAAATTTTTTAAAAATAAAAAAACTAGAAAGTCAGCATTAATAAAATAAAATAAAATAAAATAAAAAAGCCCAAATGTATATAAAAATTTTACAGCCCAAAAGTCCAAAAAATCAAAAAGAGAAGGAGAAGCCCTGAATCCTGCTATTGTCAGCTGACGTCAAGCAGACAAGGCCATCTCTCCTTCTATCTCTCCCAAGTCTTCTGTCTTCTCTCTTCCCTTCGGCTTGGAGTTGGTCGGCCTGTTGCTGTATCAAATTCATCACAATAAGGTCAGTTAGTGATTACCAAATTGGTTAGCAGAGTAGTTCCATTCATTTGTTTAACACAGAACATTCTCGGTTTGATATCCAAAAGAACAGCAATATCCCCTGCCTTGCCCTTAGCCTCATAATGTCCTCCGTTCAACTTCATATCTGCGAGTCTTAAGAGGCTTATAGTCCTTGGAAAACTCAATACACAAATATCGTTTTGTTTTTGCTGAGTTATTATTTGCTAATGCTTCTCTTATTGGTTTGTTTGCATAGCTTTGTAAGCCCTATTATATAGTTTCAAATTGAATGATTTTTTCTTTGGCTTCTGATCTTTAATTATATGCTTTGATTGTTGTGTTTAGTTGTTTTAGACATTTAATTATATTACATATTACTTTATAGTAATTACACATTGAATGATTTCTAATTTCTATAATTTCTGTTTTTTTGTTTAGAAAATTGTTATTTTGCTGTTTTCCAGCGCCCGGCTTTATATCCGAATTCATTTCGGTTTTATATTCGAATTTATTGAGGTGCAACATAGCTGATATCACTTCATGGTTAGACAATCTAGTCGAATTCTGTTTCTCATTCTTGCCTGTAATTAGATGCAGATAATTTTGCCACCTGCAAAGCTAGGTACAGGAAGGGATGCTTTGGAGCATGACTATGCAGTAGACGAAGACTGTTTCGAGGATGGGAAGATTACATGATTAGGACGTGACCTCTTTTTTTGTGATTCCCACATGGCTAGTTCTTGTTTTCACTGCCTCCGAAGAGCTGCTAGGCACTCTGTGTCACTATTCAAATCTTCCCAATTCGGCTTTCTTTCTCCTAGGTGCTCCCTCCCTCTTTACCCTCCTTATATGTAGAAAGGCATCTCTTACTGTTTCCTTCATCCTTACCTCTTTCTTCTTCTTCTTTCAGGATGACTCTGCATAACCCTGAACCAATATGGGAAATTAGTAGACCATTGTGTTTTCCGAATTCATCAAAACCATCTTTCTGTTGCCGAAATTTCAGCTATGGCACTGTGAATTTAGTTATATCTCAGGGGAAACCTAAATTTGAAGTACAAGAAGTTGATCCTCCAAAAAAACACAAGTGGCTGACAAAGAAGAGGCTCAAGATGCAGAGGTTGAGAGAGAAGAAGAAGAGGAAAGAAGCAAATAGGAAAGATCCCCGGCGTCTCACTGTCAAGAGGAAGAAGCAAAAGTTTGCCAATGTTGAGGAGAGGATTAAAGACAAGATTGAAAAGGTATGCGCATTTTCTGATTAGGACTTCTTATTTCCTCTCCGACTCATTCATCATTTGGTATCTCTTTTGTAGGTATATCTTTTGAGTTTTACAAATCAAATCTCATGTAAAATTTGTTAAGATTTGTAAGAAACATTTAAAGCGATTAAGAATTATGGTAACATTCAAAATTTTAGTTTTGGCTCACTAAAATGGAAAACAAATATCATGGCAATGATTGCTGTATCCCATGTAGTAGTATGTACTGGATATATACTGAAATATAAATATGGTGAAGCACCCTCTTGAGTCTGCTATTGGTTGAAAAGACTTGAAAGAGGAAAGATTTCGGACTCCATTACATCATTATTGGCTCGAAGTTCTTTTCTTACAATCTTTACCATGAGTGAACTACCCTGCAGATTTGTTTTCTATTTCCCGTCTGCTTCTTCTTGGTCATTTGAGTGACAAGGACTTTAGCTGGTAGATGAGTTGAGGCAATGAGGCACCTTACCCAAAGATTTCATTACTTCATATGAAAAGTAATTTTTCATCTTTTTCATCGGAGGCAGAGACACCTTACTCAAGAGATTGTATCTCAGGTAGAAACTATGAAGCATGCCCAGCCATTGAAACAGCCATTCCATGCAGAATGGCAGAGTTTCTTGTGGTTCATTTATTTCTTTGACCTAGATTCTGATTAGGTTTGGTGTTTCTTTCTTTATTTTGCACACACACACCACCACTCCCTCCCCCCCCCCCCCCCCCCCCCAAAAAAAAAAAAAAAAAAGAACTTGTAGAGTAGCATAGCATCTTTCATCTCAATAATCTCATCCTTCCAGGCAAGAATCAAAGAGGCCTTATTGGTTGAACGCCTCAAAAAGTATGAAGTTCCAAAGGTTCAGGGTCCTGTTGTTCAACCACACAAGCTAAATGGTGAGGAGAAGTTTTATTTCAAGAAGATGGCCCAGAAAAGGTCTAATTATGTTCCGGTTGGCAGAAGAGGCGTTTTTGGCGGTGTCATTCTTAATATGCACATGCACTGGAAGAAACACGAAACAATTAAAGTCTTCTTTAAGCCTTGTAAACCAGGTCAAATACATGAGTTTGTGCAAGAATTAGAGCGATTGAGTGGTGGTGTGGCAATACAAATAATTGGAGATGACACTGCTATATTCTATCGAGGAAAGAACTATGTGCAACCGGAAGTCATGTCTCCCATTGATACATTGTCCAAGAAAAGGGTTTGTTTTCTTAATGCTTTAATTGAACTGTCTCAAGTATTGTTCATCATGGAGAGTAGTATCTCGTTTAATCCCTGCCTTCTACAGTTCTAGGTGTATTCCTCGTATCTTGGTTCAGCACCCATACTTCTTCATCCGTCTGATATATCTGTTTAGGGATAAGATTTTGCATTTCTGCTCCATGATATTTATTGAAATCGTAAGATTATTAAAATGAGACAATATCTGTCTTATCATGAGCTTAGTATGGATGATGAGCTGGATAGTTTATGCTTTTTTATTGTTTAAAACTCTGAAATATCCTTCCTTGTTCTTGATTGCATCCCTAACGTAACTTGGTTGGTTCACCTTTTTTTCTCGTTACCAGGCTTTGGAGAAATCCAAATATGAGCAGTCACTGGAAACCGTGAGACATTATATTGCTGTCTGTGAAAAGGAGTTGGAGCTTTATTACAGGCATATAGCACTGTATGGTAACTCAAACAACCAGAACTGTAGTACAATTACTCAGAATTCAAAGCATAAAAGCGATATTCTTGAGTCAACCCTCGATTCTGCATTTGGACTTCATATGGATTATGGTTCCTCTGATCAAGAATCATATGGTACTGGAAATATGTCTTTCAGTGTGACGGAGCAAGTTGAGGACTGCATGTCTCATGATGAACATAATCTGGGTTTTGAAGATAGCCAAAACTTTTCTACAATAGAGAGGTCATAATGTATAACAGACAGCATCCAGCTAATGCGCATCACAAAAGTGCAAGTTGTGAATCTGCATTTGGCAAAGTTATTCAACTCTAATAATGTCCCCTGATTGATTACTCATCTCATATTTATGGCTTCCTGCATAAGTAAATACTCTGGAATTGCATATATGCACCTAGGAGAAAGTGTTTCTTGGAACTTTTCACTGCTCTCTCTTTTTAAATGCTGTATCGGTTTTACTTAATTTTGAATCAGTAAATGTTTTTTGTTTGTTTTCTGCAATTGTCAGACATGTTTCCTCTTCAAGATGGCATCAATGCAATTGCATGATCTTTCATTTCCTGAATCCTGATGTTTGATTTTGCTTTAGGCTGGATTTGTAAACCAATTAACTTAGTATTTGACATAGAAATCTCTTAACTTAGTAATTCAGACCTATATGTAATATACTTTGAATTAGCCTAATTCAACTTAATTAAACTTTTCCGGAAATTATTTTATCCGATCAGGTTTGTTCTTATTTAATTATTTGGTTTGGAATCAACAATGCACGTGTGAAATAAGGTGAATAATACATTGCATAAGTATATTTATTTTAAGTAGGTAAGGATTTGCCCTATCGAGATAGACCCCAGCACGGAGTTATCCCAGCCTGATTAGTGGGCTAGGAACATCGTAATTAAAATTTAACTCTAAAATTTACAATATTTCAAATGAAAAGAACAAAAAAGAACGGACGGAGTAGTTTACCGGTCACACTTATTCTTGTTACTCCACCGTCTTTTAATATTTGACCCGTTTAAACAAAAAACAAATATTAAAGTATAGAGGGAATAACACTTATTTAATCCAAGTGGAAGTCAGTCCGTAGGACAAATACCAAAAGTTGTCCATAATCTTAAGTTACTGACCTTAAAGTGACTCCGAATCCAACCCGTTGATGAAAGTGAGATGGATAGGAGTCTCCTGACGGGAAGTATATCATAGGCTGTACAAGAAAAAGAAACTTAAGGTTAGTTTAGGGAAAGTAGAAATGAGTAGAATTGGGATGAGTTGCACAAGGTTTTATTCCTCATTTGCTTTTCTTATTGATTGATGCCGAAGATAATGTGATTATAGTAATCATGGCATTAGCTGTAACGCAACTACACCGCTTTACCTCTATGCCTAGTTGCCTACAAGCGTGGCTTTTATTCTGTTTCTAGATTTTGGATTCTGCAAGTTAGGCTTTTAGTGGACAGACATGCTTTGCCATACTAATTCACTCTTTTAATGAAACTTTTACGTGTGTATATATACGAGAAGTGTGCTTAAAATTCTGATTTTTATTACTTAATTTATTGATTAAAAACAGAGTTTCATTTCATGAGATTATTAGTTTTTACTAAATTAATTTACAGTGATTTTTACTTATATATTGAAATTGATTTTTGCTATATAACTTTCAAAGCCTTATATATTGAAAAGGCAGAGTTATACTCTAAACTAAAGTATTTTGCATACCTAGTCAATTATATGTCGACCACAATATATTTTTTGAAACCTAGTCACACATAAAAAAGGGTATGAAAAGGAAATGTGTGGTACCTTTCAGCTGAACGAAAAGGAAATATGTGTCTTCACCCTTGTGTCTCCTACAAGCTTAGCTTGTTCATTAAATCATGCATGCATAAATCTTTTGTCCAATTTCCTCTGTTAACAAATATTTTGAAACAACACACTGTACGCTGTGAAAAATCCAAGAAATAATGTGATTGCCCACAACTTCTCCAGAAAATAACTTAGCATATTCATGATCCTTAAATATGCATACAAATGGGACCATAATTATTCATACAAATCACTTCCGAATTTCCAATAATCCTTAGATTTTATATTTTATAGTACTCCCTCCATCCTAAATTAGTTGCTACATTTGGCTTTTCACGATCTTTAATACACAACTTAAAACGTTTTTTTCTCTAAATTATAAAAAATTATAAAAAGTTGATTTTTTTAAAAATTTACATCGAGACGCATCCAACAAGATCTCACTTGAATATATTATTTGTTATAACATAATTAGAATTTATAGTCAAAATTTATAAAATTTGACTTTCAAAATGGAAACGTAGCACGTAAAAAAGGACGGAGTAATATAGTTTGAAAAGTGTCAGCTATTCTTTCTATGATTCTCTTCAATTTGAAGCTATCAATTTATAAGTTTTTGTATCAGATGTCAAGATATATGCATGCATGCATGCAATAATGCATCTTAAGACAGCTATTTTTTGTTGGCTATGGATTTTCAGAGAGCGACCCTTATTTTCGTCCTGTACTCGTATTATTTACTTTCCTAGGATTCGTTCAAGTGAATCTCGGGGAATTACTTTTACGGATAGTGCTCTACTCGTCAATATTTCTGAATAACTTGATCACAAAACTTACATTTTTTTTTGTATTCATGAGTTTTAGTATTTTACTCCCTTTATTTCTTTTTGTTCTTCTCATTTGAAATTTATAGATTTTAGAGTCAAACTTTGATCATAAATTATTGCTAATTTATAAGAAAAAATATAATCATGTGAAATCTTACAAGATTCATTTCAATTAAATATATAAGGTTGATCTTAAAATATCTATAGAAAAGTATATTCAAGTGCATAAACATTTCCTGAAAAAAGTGTGAACATATATATTTATTTCTTATTCCTCAGTGTTTTCATTTTCCAACTCCGAAATTGTTATGTCATTGCTGTAATTTACAGAGACGACAATTAAATGTAGACGAAGGGAGTATATTATACATTCGTATTGTATTGATAAAGAGTATTATTCTTGATAAATCATTGCTATCACGTAATAGAAGGGTGGGAGGATGTCCCGTCCAAATCCGATCACCAGACTGTGGTGGGCTCTCGCAAATCACGGTAGATTCAGGCAGAATGACATTTTCTTCGTGCAAACTAGCCAACAACCAAGTTTGGGTAGGCGTGAAATGTGCATGCATTGCTCATATTCAAAACGACTAAAGTCTACCAAATTCGACCATTATATTATTATTAGTTCTGAAGGTTTGGACCAAACATATTTCTAGTCGGAATATATTTCACATATCTTTAATAGTTTTGATAACAAATTGTGGTATTCGGGGATTAAATAAAATTCTCGTTTTTGCAAAATAATGCAGTGCCCACGTGACAAAACTGTGGGCTTTCATGTTCCAAAGACTAAGATAATGGTCTTACACTATTAGTTAATGTAATGTACTTTTAATTTGTTTAATTCTGTTTTTCAGAAGTAAGAAAATTCCAAACATTAATATACCAACCACTTATCATCGAAATGTTTATTTTCTGTTACGTCTTGTTTGGCTTTTGCTTCTTTTGAAATTTAAAAAAAAAAAAAAAAAAAAAAAAAAACTTATCATCGAAATCTAGATGTTTTATTTGATTACAAAATGTACAACATCTTGATTATACTCTTTTTATTTGTCTCATTTGACTTTTTGCGGTCTTTTAGATACATACATATTGAAATATATTTAAATATATATTATTTTTTATAACATGATTAGAATTTATAATCAAATTTTTTGAACTTTGACTCTATAAATAAAAATTAGGCAAAAAGTAACGTAGGGAGTATAACACAAAAAGAAAATTAAAAAAAAAGGTTTATTTTGACTCTTTTGGTGGGTACAGGCTACAACCAATTGTGTCCTTAAACTCAAGTTTTTATTTATTTAATTTTTGAAAAAAAGATTACCCTCAAGTTTAAAATTTCTTTTTTGGCGCAACTCAAATTTAAATATTTAAAATTTAGGTAATAAGTTCAAACTAATCTAAATTCTAAACCAAATTGGATTAAATTAAATGACACAAGTGGTAATATATCAAGCTTATTGGCTTACTCCTAATAGTTTTTTGGTTGGTTGTCGTTAACCTTCTATTTTTTAATATTCACTTTTATTTTAAGATATATGCTTGATGTAGATTTTTTTTAAATAAAATAGTGTAGACTTGATACACTCTCTCTAATTTTTTGTTGTTGGAATATATAGATTTTAGAATCAAATTTCGATCATAAATTCCTCCAAATTTATATAAAAAGCATAATCATACGTGATTTAAAAAAGTCGCTTTAATGTATATTTTTCAAATATCAACTTTTTATAATTTTTATAAACACAAAATCAAATATATTTAAAAATTAAGTTTGTTTTGAGATAATGAGATCGGAGGAAGTAGTAACGTAGTTTGCTCCATTAATTTTACTTTTGGATCAGTTTTGTTTACAAAGATAATTGGTGTAAATACCACACACTCGTACAACATATCATAAACATATCACTAAAAAACATATAAAGTTATAAATATAGTCCGTAGACTAAAATTAATTAACCACCAAACCCTAGTTCAATATATTACAATTGTCAACTTTTTATCGTTTTTCCATGATAACCTTTGACTGAATATTTTCGTAACAAATAAGATTAGTTTGGGAGGATATTAACCACCTAAAAATCATATTTGAAAGTTTTCAATTATGAACAATTAATTATTTTTGGAAAATCATGTGAATTTATTCTTATCTTGTATATATTTTTCCTTGATAAGATTTCCTCCTAACAAACAATTTTACTATGTATATATACTTATATGATTCTTATTTAATACGATATTAACAAAGAAAGTGAATATTCACACTAAAACTAGACATAATTTGATATGGAATATGATTTATTTCCAAAAGAGTTAAGATCACATAAAAGTAGACTTTTAATATGATATTATGATTCTATGTCCATATGGGTTTAGATTCAAAATAAGTAAAAGACTTAGAAGATTATCCTTATCCTTCGTCGTTAGTTACATCCTTCCCTTAGATTAATACGAAATTATCCAAAATTACTGATCCCAATTCCCAATCTAATTAATTGTGCATCGTTATCAGTCCTATCCCGGGTTAATTAAGTACTCCGTAATCCTTTCAGCTACATTTACCACTTTAAGTCATGGATAATATAGTTGTTACTTTTATTTTGACTTTTATGATTATGATAAAATCAAGTCATTGTTGCAGATTGGTTTGATTAAAATAAACTAGCTAGAGGTGTCATTAGGACTTGGGATTAGTAGTTCAGCTCTAATTATGATTCAGAATGATAATCTTTGATAAAAACACAAACTAAAATCAGATATTGACCAAAGATAGAACCACAATAATAGTAGACCTGTACATTGGGTCGGGTTAGGGCCGGGATGAGTCACATAAAAACCGGGTCGGATCGAGCCGCCAAAGGAGATACTTAACGGGTCGGGTCAAAGGAGATACATAATCTTTGATAGTGAACTATCGATAAATATGTGGATATAATTCATTATCGAATAGTGTTTAAAAGTCTTGGAAACTATAGGCTCATTATTGAACCGACTTGACCCATTAAAGACCAAATAAAACATGACATTTTAAGAGACCAATCTAGTACATTTATTATTGATTAAGCCCTTTTTACGAACGAATTGGTCAAATACCTTTAATAGGCCCCTCCCATTTGAACACCTTTATTTAAGAGTAATCTCCATGAAATTTTAGTTTTTGAGGAGCCAATAAAAATTTTCCTTATCCAAAAAATTCAAAATATTTTTTCAACAAGAAAATTCAAATGTATCAATATACGATCCTATATTAATACGTTGTTTCTGAAAATAAAAAAGATATACTGATATACATACCATAAATCCATTATAGTGATAATAATATTTCATTTATCAATACATTCTCCATTCTTATTCCTATTCAAACTCTATCCAAAGTAAATATTTTAATTACAGAAAAACTCAACTACTTTATGTTTTAAATCGTTATATTTTTATTTTTTGAGTCAAAATTTAAAAATTTTGACTATAAATTTTAATTATATTATAATAAATAATATATCTAATTGAAATTTGGTTGAATATACATTAATATAAATTTTTAGATTATTAAGATTATATAATTTTTTGTCTTATAGAGAAAATATTTTTAAGTTATATTTTAAATATAATAAAAAGTCAAGTGTAACATGTAAAGTGAGACATATTAATAAAAAATTTTATTAATCTAATATTCGTGATATCCACGTTAAAATAATTATGCCCCAACCTCGTCCTACCCACTAATTTCTCCTAATTATACTCATAAATCCTATCATATTTTAATCACAGTAATTTTTTTTTTACCCCACCCTGCTCTTTATATACCCCTTTCACACCCCCCGATTCCTTCACATATCTTCCCTTTACCTCTCCAAAGCTTTCCCAGATTTCACTCTCTTATTCTTTTTACCAATGGCGTCCCTCTCTAATGGCAACAACACCGACACCAAAGGTCTGGTCGTCTGCTTCGGCGAGATGCTGATCGACTTCGTCCCAACCGTCTCGGGCGTATCCCTTGCCGAGGCACCCGGGTTTCTCAAGGCACCCGGGGGCGCTCCCGCAAACGTTGCAATCGCGATTACTAGGCTTGGCGGGAACGCTGCTTTCGTTGGAAAGCTAGGCGATGATGAGTTTGGCCGTATGTTGGCCGATATCCTTCAGAAGAACGGAGTCTCTGGCGATGGGCTGACCTTCGACAAAGGTGCTAGGACCGCTCTTGCTTTTGTTACGTTGAGATCGAACGGTGAACGTGAGTTCATGTTTTACCGAAACCCTTCTGCTGATATGCTTCTTACTCCCGACGAGCTTAACCTCGACCTCATCCGATCGGTAATTTATATTTTACTTAATATTGCTATTATCATTTGATAGAGTGGAATTAATATATGATACTGTGATTAATTTTGTGGTTTGATGTGTTTGAATCGATTAGATGTGGATTTTGTTTGATCCCTTTCTTTTTTTTTTTTTTTTTTAAAAAAAGTTTGTTGCGTAGATGATTTGATTGCTTTGGATGTACTACTCCAGTCTGTTAATTTTATATCGGAAAATACGTACCTGTGTTGTGTAGGACTAGAAATTCCTCGTGCAAGATCTAGAAAATACTAATCCTAATTCTTAAATGTAAAATTAAATTTGTAAAATTAGTCCTATATATTATTCTAGAAGAACGCTTTATCATCTCACACGGAATTATATCACATAGATTTAGTAAGTTGTTTGTGTGTGAATCATGTGTCGTTCAATGTTTTTACATCTTTTCCAAGTTTTAGAGTAAGAATATAACGCATTGTTTGTTTCAATTACGAGCTTATCAATATATTTTTTTATACTAAATTGACAAGAAAATCAATGTTTAATTTTTATAAAACGTCCTCTATATATCATACAACATCCGGAGTATTTTGGCAGGTAAATCTTAAAGAGTGTTGTAAATTTTTTGTCGTGATTGTCTTCTGATAAACAAAGGACTCTGTAGTCTGAACTATGCACAGTTTGGTAGGATTTTAGGATGAGCGTGGGAAATTGTTGGTTTGATGTAACGCACTTCCACGCGCTTTGAGTTTGTTTGTTTGGGTAGTGGGGCCAATTGGTTGTATATGTGAAGGAGTAGTATATCACATGGGCTCCACCTCAGAATATCGAACCCCTTTGACTTGAAAAATAATCCATAATGAAAAAAACACTTATTTTGGTCATATTAATTAAATAAATTGCATGAACATAAGAACATAGTTTTTGTTCAGTATTGGCGTACGGAATGTGTATATTTTTTATCGAAAAGGTCGGCTTGAAAAATCTGATTTTAAAATATTATAAATTTTTATAATATCAAGTTTTTATAATTATTGTAAACATTTAAATTCCTCTTTCAAAAACCGCGAGAAGTGGAGATTCAGGAAAATCCTTGTGATATAATTCCAAATATAGGCGCTTTTTCTGGTAAAATAATAAAAGCTATACTCCTGTTTGTTGAATAAAGTAATATGTTTATGCTTATTGGCTAATCGTTAAATGCGATGACAATTCACCAGAAAAAAGGGGCCCATTTCATAATCAATCCTCACCTCCTCAGCTGGTCCTACGCAGAATTAAAGGGCCAAATACTTAATTTGACACCCTTTGTTCTCTTTATTAACGCCTAATATTTATATGCTGTTTTCTTTTTCTTTTAGCCGTCCCATTTTGCTTTTGTATTAATTAATCGTATTTAATCGATGATGTTAGGTTGGTCTAGACTCACAGTGGACTTGCATTTTAATTTAATTTAGACAATTTCTTTTGGCGACAAACATGCAACATGACCAATGGATTGTGTAAACAAATGTTGATATATACTTACAATTTTCACTTTATGTAATAGGAAGATTGGTTTTTTAATCTTTGTTTTCAATATTTAGTCATAGTAAATGAATATCCAACTTCCAAAAGTCTGTATTATTTAACATCAATTAATAATAGTTGGTATTATTTTATTTTGTTTGTGTAAATTATTCAGTTAGTGTGATAGATGAGTATTGAGGAGTAATGAATATAAATATGTTGATGATATTGAATAATGGGTTAATAAGAAAATAAATTCAAATGGTAGCTTTGGTTATTTATCTCATATGATACGATTACGTATGAATGAACAGAGTAAAGTGTTCCACTATGGATCGATCAGTTTGATCCATGAACCGTGTAGATCGGCCCATTTAAAAGCCATGGAGGAGGCAAAAAAGGCAGGTGCTCTTCTATCGTATGATCCAAATCTCCGACTTCCCTTGTGGCCTTCTGCAAAGGAAGCCCGTGAGAAGATATTGAGCATCTGGGATCAGGCAGAGGTGATAAAGATTAGCGACAATGAGCTTGAGTTTCTCACCGACAGCAACACCGTGGATGATGCTACTGCTATGTCATTGTGGCATGATAAGTTGAAGCTACTCCTAGTCACTCTTGGTGACCACGGCTGTAGATACTACACCAAGGTTTGTCTCCCCTGTCATCACTATTTTGTTAATAGTCTATAAGATTGTAATAGATTTTGTTATAGTCTATAAGATTTTTAAATGATTAAAATGGCATAGTATGTGATCAATATTTTGGGGCATGATCAATGACGCAGTTTGAACATGCACCACGATGGAGTGACCCTGCATTTGAATGTGACTTGCTAATATACATTAGTTTTATTTTTACTTATATATACATACTTAGATTTGTATTATCATAATAATTTCTCGTGATTATAATTCGTAATAAATTGATAGCTAAATTATAAATATCTACGTTGATGTAGAACTTCAAAGGAAGTGTGGATGCATTTAAAGTTACCGCAGTTGATACAACTGGTGCGGGTGATTCTTTCGTGGGGTCCTTGCTGGGGAAGATCGTTGATGATCATTCCATTATTGAGGTATATTATTATTTTTTTAATCCATTCCCTCCACATTTCCACAAGTAGTGAACAAATAGAAATAACGTAGTAATTATTTGTAGGATGAAGCACGGTTGAGGGAAGCGTTGACCTTCGCAAATGCTTGTGGAGCTATTACAACAACAAAGAAGGGTGCAATCCCAGCACTTCCAACCGTAGATGCAGTTCACGAGTTGATTAAAAACGCATCCAAGTGATTTTAGTTAATGTTAGAAGTTTTTACCTTTTTGCATTTGAAGTTTGAATTTTTGGGGTTTTTATTTGCAAATGGAGGAGAGTACTCTGATTTTCCCATAATCAGCTTTTAATAGTTGATAAATAAATATTCTTTTTCTATTATATCTCTTTTCCCAATCAATAGATAGATAGATAGATTGATAAGATATGTTTCATTTGCGTTTACTTGCTTTTTTAATTCTGGGCGCGTGATATTTATTTATGGCTAAATTGTATAAATAATACCTTAAATTTACCCCTCCCTGTTGACTCACACTCTTTAAACTTAGTTTAGAATTGTTAACGAAAATGCTTACTAGATAGTTGACTTAGGGAATACAATGTCGGACAACAATTACCGTTAACTTGTTTAGAGAATTGTTCTCTTAAAATGAAGAAAAGGGTTACCTAAAAGTCGGGAGTTCAATAACTCAGTGCTTTCCGATGTGAGAATTCAGTAATACAGTGTCGCTTATGTGAGAATTTATTTCATAGAATAACAGGACATAGTCTATATAAACTCCTACATGCACCAGCAGCTTTGCTTCGAAATGTTCTTATTCTGATACTAATTTACTGGATTAGAATTAACATAACATAACAAAACTGAGTTTTTTTTAGCACCCCCAACCTGACTTTTTTCTAGCGATAAGGACTTGCCATTCTACGTACCAAAAACCCAATCGAGTACAGCAAAAAAATGTTGTAATTACAACCGGCTTCATTAAAGATTCAATGTAACCTGTAATCGTCGGGTATTACAGTGCTATGGCTTGTGGATAGCATTCACTGACCTCCATTTGTAAAGACCTCCAAACTTGATTACACTTTTCTTGTTTCGCTTGCATCTGAAGCCGAAAGGCTTCTGCCCATGGTTCATTTCGACCTTCCATACTCAAGTCGTAAGGTACTGAAAAGCTGTAACCATCTTCATGTTAGCAGATGAATTCCAGAATTCGTGTCAGTTTTTAAAATCAGGGTTAGCATACTAATTAGCAACAAAATATCGAAATTCAGTTTATTTCATGTTTAATTCTGTGTTGTTGCAACGTCAAATGATCAAATTCATATACTTATAACATATTGGGACATCTGTGATACAACATGTCTACATTTTGTGCTCTTACTATGAACACAAAAAAACGAACTGCTTCATGACTGTTATTGCCCACTTAAAATATCTTCATTTAAGATCTAAAGTATATATAACAAAAAAAGCTCTCTAGGCGTTCAGCGCATGTTAAGGTGCTTCACTAACATGCACTGACCTCCATAGATGGGGAGGAATAAGGTATCAGCGAGTAATCTGATGAATTCAGACCCCAATATAGGCCCAAATACATCTCCAAGCCTTTCCTAGAAGTTATGGTAATAACCACACCGATGCATTAGCAATTGGATTCACTTTCTTTTGGTTTATTTTGCCCTGTTGTTTACCAACTGATGTTGGTTGTACTTGACGCTTATTTAGGTAGTAACATCTTTCTTAATTGCCAAAAGAAAAAAAAAATGTCTTCATTTGGCCAATCCAAATTCTATTAGCATCAGATTTAACAACCAAGTAGCTATGACTTGGAAAATAATTCTCCATTCAGTAATTTTTCAAGCTAGGCTAAAAAGTCTTCCTAAGCGGGTTGATGATTTATTGGCATTTTGGCAAAAGAATGAAAGTACCTCCATCACTCCATGAGACATAAGCTCATTTCAAAGCTAGCCATAAAGACATAAAGCACTTCATGCATGTGTCCAATCATTAACAAGTAAAGCTTAAGCAACAGAGAGGTCCATTGATTTAGCATACAGCGCTATGTCTAAGCACATACCACCTCTTTATTGACCAAGAAATTGTCACACTTCTTTCAAAATTGGTTTGTGCACATAAATAACTTCAATGAACTTTTATGCTAGACATTTAGGCACTCAAAAGATAGATGCAAGAATGTTGATGTGCTCTCATGGGTAGACAGGTGTGAGACAGAAAACATTGAAATTATGAGTTTACCTCATTAGCTCCTCCAGTTGTGATGCATTGCTACACGAGGCATTTCTGCAGGATTGCAAGAGTTAAAGTCAGCCAATATGCTTCAAGTCTACCACCGGAAACATCATTATACCATAAGCAAGCTCATGAATATAAAACAGGCACATTTATTTCAGCAGATTAGTACCTCAAGATAAGTTGGCTCTTCAAGTTGTTAATGATGATATCAGATACTTTCTATGACACTAATGTAATCCAATTTCTTATTAAAAGAAAAAAGAAAGTGAAACTTCTCAAAATCAAGGAAGCACTGTTTCACTCCCTGGTTTCCTATCTTCAAATGATAAAAAAGAAGACCAAATGAAAATACTAGAGATTTATGGAGAATATTTTTTACCCTCTATTGGAAATACTCTGTTCAGAAAAACCACTCAAAGGTATTAAACAGGCATAAGCTGCAGAAGAAAGGAGAGAAAATGAAGGCGTAATAGTGAGAATGGAAAATCAAAAGGTTTTAATTAATTTCTAGTGCTAAGAGTGGAAAGTGTGGAATGTTATTGAATTCCTGATAGACCTAGATTTTTTGCATGCTATATGGTCATAATAATAAAATCTTAGCAGTAAAGAGTTATATCCTTTAGCTTTCTGTTCCAAAACCAACATTTTTCAACAGATATCTCATTGACTTTTATACAGTCTTGGATCATACCCCATTAATCAAGTGCAACTAGTACAAAGGTTAATTTAAAAGAAGGAAACTGCTCTTGCAATGGGGTATACTCTGTAAAAAGCATTTAAAGTTCAAAGCAAACATGAGTAAGCTAGACCTTTTAGTACCCAAGCTTCTCTATACCAGAATACCTCTAACCAATCTAGCACTCTTTGTCATTTAATATGCATTCAAGAAAATATCTTGCTTTCAAGACCTAGAAGGATCACTCTACAGGTTTTCCAAATACATTACACAATTACATCTTTTTCTCCAAGGCTTGTATTTACTCAAACTTTGGTCAATGTAAGGCATCCTGAATCCTAGCTTAAGATAAGTAGCTTTCTAAAAGAAAAACAGAGAAGATGTTAGATGCCAGAATAGTGAGGACTAATTGCTTAGAGTCTCATGGATCCCTTGACACCTATCAACTCTCAGTTTCAGAGAAACATGGAAAAAAGCATATAGCAAAACAGAAATCAGAAGCAGCAAGGTTTAAAGGCAGCAGACCTGAGGACTAGAACTTTGTAAAGGCGAAGAGGCTTGGTTGAGAGATTATAGATAGCATCTGAAATATGGTCCTTGCCAAACAGATATACCACTGGATATCCAAGAAGCCATCTGAATACAATTTAGAGAAACATTTACAAACAGGGCTAATCTTCTCAAGATGATTTTTTGATAGAGGATTGTGTCAGCAAAGCAGTAAACTAGTAATAGTTACAAACATTAACAAATAGAGTCTGATTCTACACTCCTGAAGTGCACATATATTAGCTATGGCCATTGATCAAATATAGACGACATGAACTTTATGTTCCAAGATATTGAAAAGGTATTATAAGTATAGAAAGGGGAATGCATTGACCATGTCTCCACGTGACCTGTTCTTTGTAATTCCATGACCAGATTCTAGGGCAAAGAAACAGTCTCCTAGTGACCTCCTCTTTGTAATTCCACAACCAGATTCTAGGGCAAATAAACAGCTAGTTAACAAGGATAAGAAACAGAAGTGAAGCTGTTCTTTCATTTGTTTAAAACCTAATATTATTTTTTAATTAAGTCTATATTTTCTTCCATGATTAGAGTCCATGACTGAAACAAATGTTATAATTATAACTGTCATATAGACAATGAGACAAAGCTATACCAGACCTTTCTAAAGGACCTAAACTGTTTAATCAGTCCATCCAGTGTGTAAGAACTTTCCATGTATCAAATCTGGTTAACAGTTAAGTTTTAGGTAATGTCTTGCATAAATTTCCCCTAATACATGCATCTAGAAAAAGAACGACGGACATAATCTTATTCCATACTGGAGAATAATCAAGAGAGAATTTAACGAGAACCTCTTTTTCCACATTTTCTACTATGACAAGTGTTTGACACGTGACTACATCATAGCAATTATTAAAAAATTGAATCTGAGCTCAATCAGGAGTTACCCATTTAAGGTAGGTATAGTGATCTGATAGTCTTGCATGCAGCTACTAAAATCAAGAACCTCCAAAATTAGCTTAGAAGAATCTTGAGCATACTTCTTCTGATGATCTTCTCTTCGCCCTGGCAAAGCGTCACTATTAACACCATCTGGAGTAAACACCAACAAGAACAAATTTTGAACTGAGACCAACTCCTTGATAACTGAGCTCTCAAAATCTGTTGATATCATCTGAAATATATAAGGTAGGGAAGTCAATGAGAAAATAATGTGCAGTAACATGCAAACAGCTAAGAAATTGCTGTTTTCTCAGTTACCTCTGGAGGATCTTGTTCAAGGTTCACAAAATACAGTTTAGCATCCGAGCTTAAACTCCAGGTGACATATTCAGCAAATTCCCTAACGTTTAACAGGTAGATCATATCTTCAATAATCATCAGTCTTAACTGCTGGAAAATTGTAGACTCCTGAAAGAGTTAATCAATGAGCAATAACTCGTTGGTGGCAAATATTGGAAGTCATGAAATCTTTTCAGAACTTGTGTGGGAAAACAAGAGAGGATTCTCATTCTTAAGTTCACGTTTCTTGCTGTAACTCTGTAAGCATATTATGAGAGGGGCCTAGACTTCTGATGCATATGCCTTTCAAAACCTTTAAGCCTGAACCATGCCATCATTTGAGCGTATACCATGCCATCATGAGATTTTTTCCAATGTCAAGAGATTGATCATAGCAGTTTTTTGAATTACTCCAGCTTCGTCAAAATAATTATAATCTTCAGACTTTGGATTATTACTTTATATTGTCATGAAATGCAGAGATTTTTTTAGATTATACCAGTTTAGGTGTAAAAGGAATTGGATAAATAATTGAGAGTTTATATAGCAACACTATGAAAATTCTCTCTCTTTTAAACACTTTCTTCATTTAATAAAAATTCTCCTAATAGGAAGTATTGACCAACTGATCACTCTAATTCCTGTGTTTCATTACCATTTTGTATAACAACCTACTTTTAGTGCTGCCTATGTTCCTTGGTGTAGGCTACAGGTTACTAAAGTCTGAGAAAGGTACAAGTCCAAGCGCCAAAATCGGCTTCATACAATATGAAAATTTTCCATTGTTTTGATCCTAATTGCTAAACAGACCGTCAAGAGTTCATACCCATGTCAAAGTATCAAATTCTGACACAGGTACTTGAGCTGAAATATGGGCCAAGCAACATATAATGCTACAAACCAAAGGTATCCAACTCCCGATAACTTAAAATCCTCAACCAAAAAGAGAAATTTTGGAGCAAAACCTTGTGAATAAACTCAAGAAGCGAACACAAACGGTCTTGCAGCTCAGGCATCTTTCCACCATAATCTACCATTACAAGAGGCCTCATTCCTGAGCACAATGCCAACACATCTACAAGTCCAAACATCAAGTCACTAATTTTCCACATTTATACTCATTTTTAATCATTTCGCCACACAAATTCAACCAATATACTTTATACCCCCAAAATTGAACCACTAATACACGCAAAAATCAAATCTTTCTCGAGTAAATAATAAATAATTAATCAACAAATATTATCACAGAAATGGGTATTAGTAAAGACGTGGGAAGCAATAAATTGAACAAATACTGCCAAGAAAAGCATCAAATTGGTGGAAAGTTGTAATATAACAAAACCCAGAAATGAATGTGAACATTAAATTAAATAACAAACAAACCAATCTCAAGACGAAGTTTTGAAGAAGTTTTAAGGCGCCATTTGATGAGAGAAAGACCGGAATTTAAGACCCTCAAAGCTTCTTCCATTTGGCCCCTCTCCATGTTCGGTTGATCACCTTAATATTTTGGAAGGATGCGTTAATTAGTATAGACTATAGAGGTTTTGGATGGATTTTTTAGCTATGCCTATAAAAGGTTTTACAGCGGTGCACGGTGAGCATAATGCATCCGGTATAAAATGCAGGCGGTATAAAATGCAGGATCATTACGCATAAAACGCAGTCAACTTCACACGTCAGTATAGGTAATAAACATCTGTGTGTAAGGCAATGAATATCGGCAGTTTCGAAATTTCTCCCCACTAAATGCAATAATTACGGTTGGATTTCCCACTTAACATGACTATTTCGATTTCTCATCCAATACATTCCCCAGTACTCAATAAAAGTTTTTTTTTTGTTTGTAATTCATGGAATTTGCTTGGGAAGTGTATGATCAGTGTCTGTCCTTAGGTCGGACATGGGTCTAGATCCAAAAAATTTAGACCCTGATCCAACCCATATCCGACTCATGGACCCGCTCATTAAAAAAATTTAAAAATAAAATTAAACTTAAACCTAAACATAATATCTATTTTTCACTTTGCACAGCTGGCAACCGTCCTCTTCTACTATTATATTTTGTCATTTTGTTGTGTACTTAAAACTTTGTGAATTGTAAACTTTCAATTTTTTAAAGTTAAGATTAGAATATGACAGATTATTTTTTGAATTGTAATTTCAAATTCTTTTTCATTTAATTAATAGTTTTCTCAAGGGTTAACATCAGTACATTCATTTGACTTAAAAAAAATTACGAAAATACATCCAATTATGAAATTTGAGAATAATAAGCACATAGAAATAACAATATGTTAAGAACCAATTTTGGACTCGAAACCCGTTAGATCCAGTGGATTTGGGTAAGAGTCTGAAATTTTAGGACCCAGTGGATATGGGGCGAATATGGGTATAATTTGAAAAGAATGGGCATGGGTTTGGATCCAATCAGACCCGACCCATATCCGACCCATTGCCATCCCTAGTTGCCACTACGCACCAGTTGGCAGTGGCGGCTAGAAAAAGCTAGTTATTACTGTACTCGTCTCTCATTGCCAAAAAAAAAAAAAAGGCATTCAATAAGCTTCTAGTTACTGCAAACCAAGATACAACCATGAGTAGAATCTTATGGAGAGGCAAAAGGCAAAATTATGTGAGTGTGCTTCTATAACTCGATAAAATGAAAGTATATTTATGAATGAGAAATTTCTAATTTATATCTGATATAAAAATATTAGAGGTATTTTCGTAATTTCATTTCTATATCTGAAATTATAATATCTATACATAATATGAATTTTTTTGTATTTTTATATATTATTTATTTTTATATCTGATATAACAATATTTATATTTAATATCTCAATATTCTAATATAATTTATATAAGGTATGAATTATGGAAACCTGATTTACTGATGTGCGATGAAATACTTTGGTTATTAGTTGGTTCATTTCATGATTTCATGTCTAGATCCTCATGGTGCTGTTACCACCTGACAGCAAGCATTGGAAAGTAACCTTAATTATAAGGTATAAAAATGGAACTAAAGAAACCTTAAAATGTTAGGGACATTTATAATGAAATTCACTCTTCCACATTTGGTAATCCTATAAGAACTCTTGCATACTTTTGTTTTTTCAGTTTTTTTTTTTTTTTTTTTTTTTTTTTTTTTTTTTTTTTTTTGACATATGGTTTTTTCAGGTTTTATAGTAAAAATAGAGTGTACTAAAATCTGTTACAGAGGTGAAAAAGAGTTTGGTTACTCCAAAAATTTATTTCTAATGTTAGCCCTTTGACATGAGCCGAGTATTACAATAAAATCTTTAATCCTATTCTTTTTCTTTTTTCTGTTCTCTTCTTAATTAAGAATCAAATATAAGGCAAATTCATGGTCCATTGAGAATATGTAAACAATAATTCTTTTAAAGTTTTATGGTCAAACTTATTTGTTAAAGGGTCAATTTGATTTGTGCCAAATTTTCTATTTTTTTTTCTTTGTGTGTTTTTTATATATAGACATAAGAATTTTAGCTCATTATCTTATTTTGTAGGTAAATTAAAGTTTGGATTCTAAGAGACAATGCAATTATATTCATGAACTTAAAGAAAATCGTTTACATTGTCCATATTGTAGAAGTTTGCTCGATCTCATGCTTTTTAATTAGAAAATAATCAATTAATCTTTCATTTGTGAAGAGATTGACTAGTATATTTATTTTATGAATTGTATGTTTGATTTATGAATAATTTTTTTATATATAAATATATTTTTTGTAATTACTTTTGTTTAGGGTTATAAAAAGTTATGATACTAGAATACCATTTCTAGTTTAGTTATATTAGCAAGACAAATTTACCCCTTTCCAATTATTTTTAATCCTCTAGCCTTGAGTCTAAACGTGGCTAATATGAGTAATAACCAAAAGCACGCAAAATAAATTTTTTCATGGTAATGCTCGTCTCTCACTCTTCCACCATCGGTGACAATGTGACATGCGCCACCAACTTCTGCCATGTATGAGTCCAAACGCCACCGTGGTCGCTCTCTTTCTCTTTTGCACCACTTTGCTCTTAATTCTTTTAACGTTTTCTTGATTAATTTTTTAAAATAATCTAATGATTTATTTTTATTTTTAAATTATAATATGTTTTGGAAAAATAAAGTTCAATCTTTAGTGGAAAAAATATAATGAGTTATTGAAATGAAATTAGGGTTTCTATTTTGTTAGAATTATTTGGTAGTACGCATATTAATTATGAGCAGTTGTTTAA